>BMAV01027813.1:0-10623 GCA_019973955.1 Trichonephila inaurata madagascariensis | reverse complement strand
TATTATTACCTAATATGTTATTGGTTTAAGTTAATATCGTAATAAAGAAATATTAAGGTTATGACAGCGTCTGGTTCTTTATTTAATTCTACACCTCTAGCTAACGCTGATAACCTAGGAGAAGGGCACCCAAGGGATTCATCGTTACATGGTTATTTGGAACTCTGTAATTTTAGCTAAACGTTTTAGTAGCAAAATTTGAAAAAAAAAACGTTTGAATTCATAACCGAAAATTTCATACTTTTCTGAAAATCTGACCAATAGTTTTTTTTTAAATATATAACTTTTAGTGTTTATTAACATATATTAACAATTTACACGCTAATTCATTGCTACAATAAATGTCTCAAATAAAAATTTTTCTCGTTTCGAAATTGTTGAGTTTTTTTTTTTTTATTTTAATTTTGTATTTTTTATTTAATAGTGCAGTGAGGTAAAAAAAAATAGAGATAAAAGGAATTGAATGAGTTGATTTTAGTACAATATTACAATGTAAAATATTTATTAAATAATTGCTCTCTCTCTCTATTAGATTTCTTTTTCTTTACAAGTGATACTTTTTATAACTTTTTCGTTATATCATATATAATTTTTTATTCCCGCAACCATCATTAAATTTCCTTGATTTGTTAACATTAGAGAAAATATTATTTCGTTTGATTATAAATTAAAAAAAAAAGGTTTTACATTTTCCTGTTATTCATTACAGCAGATGTAAATTATGTATCAATAGGTTTATGATTGAGTTTAGTTAAAATAAATCGTTTTTAAGAATAATTTAAATAACCCATATTTTTAGAAGACTACCAATTTTCTGCAAATCACGTCTTCCTGATTTTATAAGACTATGGCACATAAAAACTAATATGTCTTATTTTTATTATAATTTATGTGATACATTTATATTGAACTGAATCTAAAGGTTAATATATTTAAAAATCAAATGTGTCTTAAAGAATGTTTGCATGTTTATCATGGTTATATGCAGTTCTTATCAAAAATTACGTGCGTACTAGTTTAAGACCAAATAGATCACATGATTTTTTTGTGTTGATATTCCAATTTTAAAGGGAAACACAAAGGGTTAAAGGACAGTGTAAAATAAATATATATAATTTTAATTCTGCAGAATTTTTAAGAAAGCTGTATATTTGGTTTAAATTTAAAAAAAAAATAATACGAAAAAAACATGTTATATGAGGGGTTTTATTCTGATCCTAAATGAAAAATGGCAAGAAATGTAAGTTCATAAAAAAAATAATAGTCACCGTATAGTTAGTACTAAAAACAATACATGAAGTCTACGTCCAATTGAATTTATTTAGATCATGAAAACTTATAAAAGAAATTGAAGCATTACATTCATTGAGTTAAAAGAATAATGATATATTATGTTTTGATTCAAATAGGCATTCTTTTAATGTGACAACTTGTTGATTCTAAGTCAGCTTTTAAAAGTGAAAAAATCTACAAGGATTAAACATCTTAATCTGATTTTCTTTCTATGATGAGTTGTTGTATAGAGCAATAAACGAGATACCCATCTTCAAAAAAATAGAGGATTTTTCCCATTCTGAAATTCCTAAGAAGTGCCAAAAGGGCAAAGAATTTATCCAATATAAAATATTTTTGTATGTGAAAGCTTTAGAGTACAGTGAGAAAAGAAGAGGGAATACCATCTGAATTTTTCTTTCATTTTCGATAGAAAGAAATCCCGATAGGTTATAAAAAAGGATGAATCTCATTCAATCCTAAGAGAATTCTGGGAAGATGAGGAAAGCAGATGCAATGTTTATGCAGAACTTTACCGAAATATGTGCATATATTTGGCATATTATTTGTACATATTTTTAAGCTCTTTTTTTAGGAATTTTTGTATCGTATCATATCAATATCGTATTTTTTGCATACATCTTTTGAAATTTATACCGTTTTTCAGTAATTTCATTGAAATAAATAAATTTAAACTCACGCTTGCTTTTGAATAGATATTTATCATATTTTAACAAATATAATTGGTAAAAGTCAGTTTGTGCATTTTAAATTGCTAAATATTCTACATTTATTGAGTTACCTTTCACACAAAATTTTCTTCCTAATAGTTGTCTATGCTTATTTACTGTTAAAAATGTATTGTAGAGCACATCGTTTAACTTATACTGAATTGAATTACTAATCAAAATTCATTTTCAATAATTAAAGACAGTATTGTATTTCAAGAACACTTTAAAATACACAGCTACTTATTGTTTTAAAAAAAATATTGCCATTATTACAGTTTTTGGAAATTTAGTTTGTTTTTTAATGGCTAGAGAGCAAACGCAGTATACCAATACGAACCGCAAAAATTTCACAAACAAATGATTGAAGACTTTACTTTCAATTGATAATCTTCAGAATCAGATTTATTTGCAACTAATTATATGTCTAAATATGTGAGTAATACTAAATGATACAAAAAAGCATAGATAACAGCTATTTAAGTTAATATCATTCTGAAAGTCACAGATCTTTGTAATTTTAACGAACTTGTCACAATTTCAAAGCATTTAGTTTAAACGAAATGCTAAGATAATATTACTCAAAATGCTATTAATAGTCTTCTTTTTTAATGAGATCATGTTGTTTTTGAACTGTGTTATTTATTAAATTTGAGTGCATCTTTCACTCTAATCTGATTTTTATATCTGTTTCCAAAAAAGGTCAAGTTAAGATTGCTGCCTCAATCAATTGTTTGTGATTTGAATTTTCACTAACACATATCATGAATTAATGTAATAATAGGGTTAACTTGGAAAATATGGGTGCCAAAACACTTATTTGGAAATATACTACACTAAAACACTTTACATTTTTTTCTATAATTAAGATATTTTAAACTTTTGTATGTGGTCTTTCTTTAATGCTGCATGAATAAACTTCCAATTCTTGTTGTTTTTGCATAAAGAAGCTCCAAAACAGATTTCACAATTGCCCATATCTGACTAAATTTTAGGTAATATGGGCACAATTACCGGAAGTTTCGACAAGTGGCATTTTTAAAAAAAAAATGAAAGAAACTCTGTTACCTCTACATTTCTCTTTTCTAAACGTAAATGCATTTTTACACAAATTACATGTTTTACAAATGATTAGAAGTAATTTTAAACCATTGTAATGAAACAAATATTTTTCCACAAAAAATATATGTCCACGTTTTTATCTATAAATTAAACATATTTTTGTGGAGAAAATCAGATAAACTATTAAACTCACACAAATTATTGCAAACCTAAAATAAAGCAACATTTAATGAAGACATGCAATAGTATCATGCGCTACATACATAAAAATAGAAGGAGTCTAATCGTCCGTTTAAATCGACACATTCCTCATGGAACCAGAATTAAAAAAACCACAACCAAGCACCCATTTCTGACCTTAATTTTCACCATAATAGTTAGCACCACAAACAAGACAAAGGCAGATTGATTCTGAATTCAGGCTCTGCGTTTCGCACCTACATCTTCTTTATGGCACTTCCATTGACAACACTCTTCTTTGTAGAATTCATACCTAATGCACCCGTCAACTTTCTTATGTTTTCTGCGACTTCAGAAGGTTGAAATCAATGCTGGAAATGAGCTCAGATCTTCCAAAAATGCTGCTGCTAACATTGAGAATTCAGTAATGACAATAGATGAGCCATGTGCTGCTGTACTTTGACCTAAATTATTACAAGGAAGAGGTTTGTGGAAATAAGATTAACTAAAACATTAATAAAATTCTAAAATAAAACATTAATAAGTTTGGTGCTATGAGAAAAATAAAATGTAACAACGATAAAAATGTTTAAGAAATGACTCTAAATTCAAATTTCAATTTATCCATCATATATCACTTTTGTTAACTTATCTTATAGTAATAATAAAATAATGATATTTTTTAAAACGAAATTTTTTCAAAACGCGATTAAAATCCGCCATGTCGCTACCCAGGTTAGTCTGAGAGTGCAATCAAAGGGTATTAGCGACATTCTGAGCATAAAAATAGCCGTGCACGCTTGTACTTGAACAAGTAGGTGGAAGATGAGGCTTGTCGATTGACGGATCATACAAAGTTCCCGTTCCACTTAACAAGTAGTTGCTGAGGTTCCAGGTTTTCTTTATGTGTACAAGCTGTAACCCAGGAGCATCAAAAGCTGTGTCTATAAATGCTGCTTCACTTTAGAAGCAGTTTATCACGGTGTGTGGATGTGGCAGCATCATACTGAACGGTACAGCTGTATCCACACCGTCTAGTAATACCTTTTCCAATAAATAAAGATACATGGGATCCTTAACAGAGAGAGGGATGAGGATGAAATTATTCATATCAAAGGGCTTCCTTTAATTACTGGTATTTCAGATGCAACTTACTATTAAGGTGATACCCGGTCACTCTTTGCTAAGATTGCTCAAGACTGTTTGCATAAAGTTCAAGATGTTTTATAAAATACCCGCTGCATTGACATGTTCCTTATTGTTTATATCTGGGAGATGCTGAAACACTAAACGTCTCTGCGTCTCGTATGCATGATTTGAGAGGAAGCTAAAATTTTAACTCATTATAGATTTTTTTATTGAAATATGTATTTTAATATATTGACAATAACTTCAGTTTCTAGTTTCCATGTATATATATTATATAATATAAAAAATAAATAAATAAATGAGTTATTTAAATGGGATGGAAATTGGAAGATGGATGTTTGTGCTTGTGTATTAAAAACGAAACGCTTACAGAATCAATCAAAGAAATTAAAATTTTTAGTCAATAAATGCAATTTCAACCAGAAAAAGGAAACAAAATCAGTAATGTCTCCGCCTGTGATCTCGATGATTCTGGCTAAGCATTGAATCGTAAATATGGTGGTCATTTTCCATTTACGTCCCGACTGGCAAGTTAGGATGGTGATATCCAGTAGTGATTACAGGTACCTGTTCTTCAGAGGCGAAACGTGCCCTATCAGGGAGAGATCCAGCAGTTGCTCCTATCAAATAAATGTTGGATAAACACAACTTCAAGCATTAAACAGGTGTTCAGTGTGCACTGGTATATTATCCTGTTGAAATATAAACTCAGAGATCCATTAACCGAAGGGTTCATTTCGGGAACTATTCGGGGCTTAGAATCTATTCATATCAAGAAGTCATGGATTATAATAAAATATGACAGTTTTTAAATAAAATGGACACCACAGTATGACTAAGCTCTTTGGGCTTTACGATAAATAATGTCCAGATTAGTAACCCATTGCTGTCCTAGGGGTGTCTAGACATATCTTCTCTGGTCATCGGGTCCTTCTGTGAAGTATTTGCATAGTCTATGTGGTTCAACAAGACCACGTTAGCAAAGAAGTTATGTTTAAGCACTGGAATGCCTTCTTTTTCAAAAATCATTCGGATATACTGTTCTACAGCCAGCCAAAGATTGTGAAATAATAATCATTTCCCTATATTTTTAAAAAATACACACATACCCTATTTTAACAAAATAAAATGAATCCTATCAGATAAGTCGATTTTTTTTTATTTTAAAGAATGTAGTTTGAAATATAACTAGTAAAGTGATTTTATTCAATGTGAGTTAATTATATATTATAGAAACCAAGATATTAATTTGCATATAACTATTTCTCTCATAAAAATCATTTTTTATGACATTGAATTCTTAAATATATAATACGTTCTCAATAATCATTCTATCTGTTTCTAGAAAATGCTAGAAGATTTTCTTATGTACATACTTAGAATGTGATCTCATATAAATATTTCTCAATATAACTACTAGCTTTATAAATAAATTGCTACATTTTTATGATTTTTAAGAAAAGTTCATTTAATTCAAAATAATTCAGAAATTATTTTACATATGAATCATGATTTCAATAATACTCGGATGAGCAATTTAAATATCTATTTTATTTTGTTTTTAATTTACTGCATAACTTTCCAGCCATCCGTATATAAAACGAGTTTCATATTTCCTCATCCAAAACAAATCTGCCACGAATCACCTATTGAAAAAAACCAACCATTCTTTTAAATAAAAATAAAAAGAAAGATTTATGGTATAAATGTGATATTACTTCCTGAAAAAATTCTTCCATGATTTGATATAAACATATGTTGCACTTTGATATTTTCCCTCGATATGTAATCTACATTATAAGGCTGTTTCACAAGTATAGGTACTTAAATGCAAACCTTCTCATTGTATGGTTAAGGGTGGTGAATGCTTTTTTTAAAACGAGAGAGTAAAGTAATTAATTAATTTTAATTATTTATTTATTTAATTTAAAACAAATGGTCTTGCTTAGGAAACATACTTTTCGTTTTGTTCTGAAACGGAATGCCACAATAGTCAGAAAACTATATTTAAAATGTTAAAATATTACTTCTGTTATATTTATTACCATGTTTAATTTGGGTAATTAACGGGAAAAATATTGAGGGAAGAAGTATATGTTCATCACCCACATATATTTAATATTTTACTTTGTATATTGTTATAGATGTTGAATTAATATTGAATTAACTAGTAAATACTATATTCCATTAACTTGCTAAAAATAAAAATAAATATTTTATAAAAAAATTAAATTATCTGTTAATATGTTTCCTGTTTTACCTATAACATGAAAAACTATTACAGTAAACAGTAGCTTATATTCAAGAAACTGATTATTTTACAAGAACACAAATGTTGGCATTTTACTTATTTTGTAAGTATTAACATTTGAGAATGTACTGCTATGATTAGTGTAACGTATTTTCTGTTTTATGTTATAATTTAATTTACTGACAGACAATTATTAATTGTTAGCTGTTATTATGAAAGTTAAGCGATTTAAGTATTTATTGTTTAACAATTAAATTTTTAAATTTATAAAGCTTTATCAAATAATATCAACCAATATTCTACATTTTCAACATTGTATCTTTTGAGAAGAAAATCATCCAATTTCTATAATAACAAATGGTTTAGTTGTTTGTTAATATATTGTTCTATACATATAGGTTTTATACATTTATTCAGCAAAATTTAACTCTAAATTTTAAAATTTTCAAAAAAAAAAAAAGGTTATAATTTTTAAAGGTAAAATTCTTCTGGAATGTTTAATTTATACATAGAGTCAATATATATTTTCTTACAAATTTGAAACAAAATTGTATTTTACAAATAATTCTTTTTTTTAGTTCAATATCAAAGATGATGGCAACTGTTGGAGTGATCTCTTCAACTATATGAAGTAACTGAGTACGGAAATAGCAGCAGACATGGTCAAACTGCCAATCTATCAATGTCTACATCAGGGATGGCGAACCTTTATGGATCAAAGTGCCAGTTTTTCTAAAGAAACGTTTAATGAAGCATAGACGTGCCGTCAAACAATTTTGAGTTATGATTATTGGGAAAATAATAAATATAAATACTAACAACTAAAAAATCTTTATTTACAAGGAAAAATACATTTTGCCCTGTACAGTAGTAAATGTTTTAGTTATAGGTGCAATTCAAATTAAAATAATATTAGGGTGACTTCGTTGTTGCAGATTAATTGACCAATAACATACATTAGGATTGTAAGATGCTACTTTCAACAGAATGCATGCAGAATTGGAGTCACCTGCAAAACGGTTTTTAAGCGAGTCTTTAATGTTATTCATATCTGAAAATTATGACTCGTAGGCCTAGATAGATGAAAATATGGTAAAAATCACATGAGACAGCTTCTTCAAAAAGTTAAATGTATCTGGAATGGAATTCCATTTTTCCAAAATTTCGTTACTGGTATTTTTATTTATATTGCTTGTACACATCCTTCTGTTCCGATCAATTCCAACTTATTCCATGTTTCAATAAATTTTTCAAATCATATTGAATTAGACTGTTAATTAATCAGAGTTGAATTTCAAATTATTCAATTTCCAAACTATCAAATGGGGACAAGATCAGTTAATCAAATAAAATCACATCAGGGTACATAATAAACTTGATCGTTTCTGATAATTCTTTGAACTGAGAAAATCTGGCTGAAAATTTCTTGATTGAAGAATATATTACAGAAAAATAAATTCTTCAGTAGCTCTCTCTATCTCTCTCTTTCTCTCTTTTTCTTCGTCTGATTTCTCATGTACATCTAAATTTTGATATATTTTTTTCAAGTTTTGGAATTACTTGTAGCTTATTGCAAAAATAACAAACAAGTTGTCTCCGTTCCGCTCCGAGATCGATCACTAGCGTTTGTTCGTAATACTTCATAGTGAACTTTATTAGTTTGAACTAAAATGCAAACCACACCGCTTTGACCGATGGCGTGCCTAAAATATTGTGTCACGTGCCATTGGTTCACCATCCCTGGTCAACAACAAAGATTTTTGTCATGTCAACCAGTCATGAACATTAACATGTCAACCAGTGCTAGAATTTCTACCGTATCAATATAAACAAGTGATTAAAAAATTCATTGATGGGGCTTCGAATGTTGTTAATGAACGTAGGAAACATTTAAAGTCCGGCTTTTGACAAGAATCTCATTTCAAACTACATAATCATGCTGCAATACCCTTCTGTGAAAGTAATGAAAAGAATAAACATTTTTAACTTACTTTGTCAGCAACTGTCGGTGTGCCTTCCATTCTGAGACTCAGTGATGCTGATTTTCATTTTCAGAACAGATGATTCAATTGGTACGTTTAAAAATCTTTAGCTGAAAATTGAAATTTCATCTAATATTGTATCTATGCTGTCATTATGATAAGCTCATGTTGTCATCATGATAAGCTCATACTGTCATCATGATCGATACCCAACTGGAGTACAATGGTTACCACTGCTAGAGACGGAAATTCTTGGAAATGAATTTTAAGTACTCTACATCCAAAGCAGCCCATATATTTAATCCTACATACATTATGAATGTAATTTTGCTGCAAAGCAGCATATACTTTAAATTCTCGGACAGATAGTAGCATCATTTTAATAAATTAATGATAGCTAATAAGCTAATTCGCTTCACACTGATGTAGAAGCAACGTTTCCTTATTTATTATAAGTAACAATTTCGCAATGATTTTCATAATTTTCGAATGTCTTTCTAGGTTTTAACTAATTTTGTTTTTGGATTTCAGTTATTTAAGTCTAAAATATTATAAACGGAATGCAATACGGTACACTGATATTTGATAATATTCATTTGAGTGTTAAAATGCAGCCGGTGTGTTTCTATAAATATAAAAAGTTTGAAAAAAGCTTTAGAAGGTATAAAACAATTTGTTAATTAAGTACGAGAATTCAATAAATTATTAACTTTAATAATCAGTTAAACTATCGCTTTTATTTTTTACTTATTTGGAAGTTTTTATTTATTAAATAATTCATTTCAAAGACACTGGCTTTCTTCTTTTGCGAATCCCTTAAAATTGTTCCCTGTTTAATTAATAGTGAAAGAGTATTAATGCTTGTGAATCCGCATTTTTATTAAATTAAATACACGTAAGCATGAATGGAATTTAAGAAACAAATGCATTAATATAAAGTAGTAAAATACATTTTATTGTCTGTTAATTTTTATGATAGCCATATCATAAAACAGTTTATGACTCCGTGAAAAAAGGATTTAAAACTTCATCTCCAATAATAAGGATAACAAATAAATCTTCACTCAAGTAGTATAAAAATATTTCAATATGTGCTGGGTAAAAGTTGAATGAAACTAAATAGAAAACATTTTACTGTTTCAAATTATATTCCTAAGATACAATGGAATTTTTAATATGTTTATATTACCATGGAACAGGAATGTTATACTCACAATCATCTCTAGATGCAATTTAACCCATCATAAATATTAAATTAAAAGAATAAAGTAAAGTTTATTTAAGTTTCCGCTTTAAATTATATCAAACTAAAGAAAGATTCGGTAAACTTTTCTACATTTACAACATATATATATATATATATATATATATATACATCACAACATGTTGTTACTGGTGATCTCAATATTGTAAAAGACAATAATCTTAGAAATATTATGAATAAAGGTACTGGGTTTTTGTTTGATTTCGAATAATAATAAAATTATCAAAAATCGTTATATAATATATTGGCATTTTTTATACAAAATAGCTATTAAATATAGTATGCCTATGAGGCATTCACAGAAAATTTAAAAATAAAATTACAAAGAACCCAATAAATATAACTATGGTACAGATAATAAAAATATTTTTTTAAAAATATTAAAAAACAGATTAAAATTTACAAAATAAATTTATTATAGTTTATGTTGATAAAGTGCCAGGAAATTTTGCATTCATATGTAAATACTTTATAATTTATTGATCAACTTTTTTCGATAATAATAAAACTTTTATTAAGTCTTCTGTTTCTGATAGAAAAAAATAAACTATCTTGGCTTTTCATAAAAGTTAAAAAATTTAAATTAATAATAATTTTAAATTTCCCATATATTTCTAACTCCCAAATTTCATAAAAAACCCCGTTAAATTTAACAGTTAAAATGGTTTTAATACAAAATATCAACCCAAAAAAGGCAAAATTCTCCATGAAATTTGCATGAAACAATAAATAACA
>BMAV01027812.1:65034-116448 GCA_019973955.1 Trichonephila inaurata madagascariensis | reverse complement strand
AAAAAAAACAATTACAACAATTTACTTTTATTTGAGATGTTTAAACTTCTCATCTTCACATGCAATGCACATTTGGATCTTCGATTGAATGTCACGCTGCACACGTTGGAGTATAGAGCATGACATGTTAGCTCAAGCGGCCGCATAACGTTCTTTAAGGTCCTGCAATGTTTGTGGAAGGGTCGCATACACCTGCTGCCTTAGGTATCTCCACACGAAAAGATCCAGTGGGGTCAGATCAGGAGAGCATGGATTCCAATCTTCGACACCAGAATTCCCAATTATTTGGTTCCCGAATTTTTTGATGAGGTACTGTTTCATTGGAGATATCTTCCGAGCAGATGCACCGTCATGTTGGCTAAATAATTGGGTATGGTGATGTCAAGGACTATATAGCCTACATGTTCCCCTGATCTGACTCCACTGAACCTTTTCCTCTGGAGATACCTAAAGCAGCAAGTGTATGCGACTCACCCACAAACAATGCAGGTCCTTAAAGGACGTATTAAGGTCACTGGAGCCAACGTCTCACGATTTATGCTTCAACATGCGCAGTGTTACATTCAAACAAGGATCTAAATGTACATTGTAGTTGAAGGTGAAAAGTTTGAGCAACTCAAATAAAAGTATGTTGTTATAATTAGCTGTTTCTTTTTCTTTCTCATGTTCTTTTTCTTCCATTGCAATGTAGGAAATCACGCAAAAACAAATGCATGGTTTAACCGCTCTATTATTTGCATTAATGTACACTAGGTGTTATTTCATATTAAACCGATGATGCTCTACAACTTTGTGTATCATATTTCCCGTATGTCGTTCCGTTTTCGAGGTAAGAATACTCCACAGTTTATCACCAGGTGGAGCCATACGCGGTTTTATTCAGCAGCGCAAGGCTATACCTAGTTGCCGATTTTATGTATATAGCAGCAGTCGTTCCGAAGTTAGGAGGGTAGCAAGGGACTTTAGTGGGCATACTGTACATATATATATTGTTACGAATTTTGTGTAAATAGTGTAAATAATTTGTATATATATTTGAGTGTTTAATGCATTTATATTACTCTATGTTATGTTTATTTCATGTTAAAATTGTACCATTCACAAGCAATGCCGACCCTTACGTTATAATGGCGATCCAATGAGAACTTGGCGAAATCTTGGCGGTAGAGCCAAGTTGGCATCATTTTTGGCGACCAAGTTGGCGGCCAATTTGGCGATTTTGGCGTCATTGGCGACCATGTTGGCGAGAAGAAAGTAGATGTCTTCTAGAAAGTAGTAGATCTCTCCACTAGTGTCACGTTCAATGACACGAGCTGTTATATTTCTGGAAGTTTCTGTCGCGCCTATAAAAAGCTGCCCGCCAGGACGGCGAGGGGTCTGGATTAAACCAGCGAGTAGTGAGGATTGTTTTGATTAGCTCGGCTGTGCTTGTGAATAATCTTTACTTACGTGTATTTTTAAACACTGTTATTGTGTTTGATTGCTGTTGAAGGTGTGAAGACCTTTGGATATTTACTCTATGAATATCGCTGCTGAATCCTCTATTTAAAGGATTGGATTTTTGATAATAAATTCGCATCGTACTTAAAGAATTGTTTATTTTCTTTGTAACTGTTTTGCATAAAATCCTCGAACCCTCGAATCTACGTAGCAATATATATATATATATTTATATATATATTTGCATTAATTAAATTTCTTTCTCTTATTAATTTTTTTTTTCGTTTTCAGAGGTGAGGGTGAGGGGCAATTCTTGAGATTGTAAGGTTACCACCTCCAAAAATGAGCCAGTTATTTTTGCTATACATATTTCAGTATAATTAAGAAAATCTTTCAAGTATAGAAAGGAGGAATTTTTTTCTGCATTTTAATATAATTATGTGGCTATTTTTTTTCAAACTCAGAAAATATTTTTTTGAACAATTATTGTAATGATCTCTTGTTCCATTCGCAAAAATTTATTTAATAAAAATATATCTTTTTTTTATTCTAAAGTATTCCTCATTTAAAGCGCGACCATGTTTCCTATAAATATATTCCTGAAGAATAAAAACTATAAATTGGATAAAATATAAATGCTGACAAATATACTGAAAAAGAATGAAAAACAACAACTTGGTTTAAAAAACTTATCTTCTAACAAGGAATTCAAATCATTATCGAAAAAATGAATTCTTAATGACTGTCATAGTTAGATTGGTATTTTAAAATATTATATTATAGTTAAAGCAAAATAATAACTATGGGATTTCTTTTTATAACTATTATAAAATTAAAGAAGCAAACCAAAACAATTGCTATTATACATTTATTTATAATGAAGCAAGTTTTGCAGGAGCCTGTTTTGAAGATAATTGTCTTTAAGAATTGAAAGAGAGAGAATTTTAGTATTATATTCAATTCATTTATTTCGAAATATTATTAAATGTAAAACAAGACAAAGGATTTTCAATAAAATTTTTATAACAACCACCACATTTCTTTCGTATCTCGAAACATACTGTTTCTTACATATAGTACAGTTATCTGAATAGAAACAAGGAATATAAATTTTTTCTTTTGCTGCGAGAAACAAAAAATGTATTAGATCCATTTGCAATGATACAGTAAGTTCCTATTCAAGGCGTAATCTTGTATACTTTGATGTACTTTAAATTTTTTTTTGTTACACCATAATATACATTTTTGCAATATTAGTATTTTAAAGGTCATATATTTTTTGTGATATAAAATATTCTTTCACTGAATATAATTATTGAAGTATTTGATATTATTCAGATAAATATTTGTTTTCAAGAATTATTTAAAGGTTTTTTAAATATATCGAAATTCATAAACATGATTTTGAAAAAAAAAGAGATTTAAGTTTCTTTTTTTATCAGCAGTATCAAAATAAAATTATGTGAAACAGTGTTAAAAGAGACAAAAGTAAATAAGTAATTAAATATAAGTTTAATGAAAATGCCTTCTGATACTATTATTTATATGCTTTTTCAATTTTGATTCCATACAACTCTAAAAAATGATATCTTCGTGAATTATGTTGTTAAAATAAATATTTACGAGGAAAAGAATATTGATATCATTTACAAAAGTTATTATACTATGAAAGAAATGCAATATAAATTTGAATAGTACAATATTATTCTATATCAAGTAAGTGGACTTGTGCTTGCCGTGTTTCGTGGCTGGTTGTTTTCAAGTCACACTGTGTATCCATGTCTCGATTTCACTCATGACCATTATTAGTAGTAATATTGGCTTATGTACGTTAGCTGAAACTGAGCTGCAAAATCATTCAAGAGTGTATAAAATTATGTGAGAAAAGTATAATTTCAAATAATTGTCTTCACCATTTGACCATAGATCGAAATTACGTGGTCCTTCACAAACAGCTTTTATATTACATGAGAGGGTAAACATGTTCTTTACAAGGGTGAAATGAAAAATATATACAATCAATATGGAAGAATAAAAAAATTATGATATCAAATTTTTAAGTTGCATATTGAATAATTTTCAGTAAGCTGTAAACCTATTCAGCGAAAAAAGACGCATGATACTGATATCAAATTTATGAACCTAAAGCGTATAAATCAAAGCAATTCTTAGCTTAAAAACTATTTCAATGTATAAAATAAAGCAATTTAAATCAAAATAACGCTGCTTCATCAAAAACTCCCAGTATAAGCTAAAAATTTGAATGAAATCTCTGCTGCCACATCAATAAAACTAAAATTCTGAAATCAGAGTTTTATAAAAAATATTTCTTCAAATAAAAAGTGTAATTCTGTCACAAAGAGCAAAATAATGGATCATAATTACATCTCAATAAATAAATAATTATAATAAAAATATATAAGTATAAAGTTTCGTATTTTGAGATAGGTGGGGCGTCATAAGACATCACATCGCCGGAGCTTTGGAAAATTACTTAAGCATTGAATTTTAAATAAATCTAAGAAGAATTTCAAAAAAAAAATATCTTCCTCATGAATTATAACACCATCATGACTCATACTTTAACCATTTAAAATTTCATGCATCTTATTCGCTATGTTTTTGTGCTTTACCTCAAGCACATAAATTTTTAATTCTCAAAAGAATAGGTAATAACACTTAATACTCGCAAAAATGAAAACGTTTAACCAGAAGGTGTCGGCAAATGCAATATTCATTTCATTGATCGGGAACGATTTTTCACTATTTGCTGCATATCACAGCATTTGGTTACATGGTTATATATATATAAGAAACAGTGTGTTTTGAGATACAAAAGAAATCTGGTGCATGTTATAAAGATTTTATTGAAAATCCTTTGTCTTGTTTTACATTTAACAATATTTCGAAATAAAGAATTGAATATAATGCTAAAATGCTCTCTATTTCAATCCTTAAAGACAATTATCTACAAAACAGGTTCCTGCAAAACTTGCTTCATTATAAATATATGTATAATAGCAATTGTTGGTTTGTTTCTTTAATTTTATAATAGTTATAAAAAGACAGCCCCCTGATATTATTTTGCTTTAAATAATATAATATTTTAAAATACTAATCTAACCATGACAGTCATTAAGATTTCATCGTTTCAATAACAATTTGAATTCCTTGTTAGAAAATAAGTTTTTTAAACGAAGTTGCTTTTTTTATTCTTTTTCAGTATATTTGTCGGCATTCATATTTAATCCAAATTATAGCTTTTATTATTCAAAAATATATTCATAGGAAACACGGTCGCTTTAAAAGAGGAATATTTTAGAATAAAAAAAGATATCTTCTTAGGAAATAAATTTTTGCGAATAGAATAAAAGATCATTACAATAATTGTTGAAAAAAATAACATTTTCTGAGTTTGAAAAAAAAATAGCCACATAATCACATTAAAATGCAGAAAAAACTCCTCCTTTCTATACTTGAAAGATTTTCTTAATTATGCTGAAATATATATAACAAAAATAACTGGTTCATTTTTGGAGATTGTAGCCTTACAATCTCAAGAAGTGTCCCTCACCCTCACCTCTAAAAACGAAAAAAAAAATAAATAAATAAGATAAAAAATTAATTAATGTAAATATATATATACATACAAACATATAGTGTGTCCACTAAAGTCTCTTGCTACCCTCTTAACTTCGGAACGACTGCTGTTACGTACATAAAATCGGCGACTAGGTATAGCCATGCGCTGCTGAATAAAACCGTGTATGGCTCCACCTGGTGATAAACTGCGGAGTATTCTTACCTCGAAAACGGAACTACAGACAGGAAATATCGGTTTAATATGAAAAACACCTTGTGTACATTAATGCAAATAATAGAACGGTTAAACCATGCATTTGATTTTGCGTGATTTCCTACATTGTAATGGAAGAAAAAGAACTTAAGAAAGAAAATGAAACCGGTAATTATAATAATATGCTTTTATTTGAATTATATATTATATATATATATATATATATATATATATATATATATATATATACTCAAACATTTCACCTTCAGCTACAATGTACATTTAGATCCTTGTTTCAATGTCACACTGCGCATGCTGGAGCATAGAGCGTGAGACGTTGGCTCAAGTGGCCTTAATGCGTCCTTTATGGACCTGCAATATTTGTGGGTGGGTCGCATACATCTGTTGTTTTAGGTATCTCCTCCGAAAAAGGTTTAGTGGAGTCAGATCAGGAGAACATGGAGGCTAGTCCTCGACATCTTCATTCCCAATTAGCCAACATGACGGTGCACCTGCTCAGGAGATATTTCCTGTGAAGTAGTACTTTGTCAAAAAATTCGGGAACCAAATAATTGGAAATTCTGGTGTCGAATATTGGCCTCCATGTTCTCCTGATCTGACCCCACTGGACATTTTCCTGTGGAGATACCTAAGGCAACAGGTTTATGCGACCCATCTACAAACATTACAGGACCTTAAAGGACTTATTACGGCTGCTTGAGCCAACATGTCATGCTCTATACTCCAACGTGTACAGCGCGACATTCAATCAAGGATACAAATGCGCATTGCATCTGAAGATGAGAAGTTTGATCATCTCAAAAAATTGCTGCATATCACATTTGGTTACATGGTTATATATATATATATATATATATACCCAATGTATATGCGCACCTTTTAGTTTCGATCTTATTTTTTTGTATTCAAAGTATGCATTATACGCCGGATTTTACGGTATCATAGACAAGTTGGAGTCACCCCAAAGCGATTACTAAATGTTTTCATTATAAATATATATTTCTCCATAATGAAACAGATTAATAAAATGTAATTTTCCGGTCGTTAGTCAGAATTTATATTACATTTTTAGATTATTTTATTTTCTTTTTTCTCTATTTAATACTTGAAGATGAATATATAGCTTTTTCTAAGTAAATGCTTTGTTTAAAAGCAAGATTGTATAACACATACAAAACCTATAATTACATACGGTATTCCGTTTTAATTCTTTCCGGACATGACTACGTTTTTTAATAACTAAATAGATATTTCCTATGTGTGATTTCATACAAATTTAGGTCGAATACCAGGTTTCCAAATATAGAGAACTGTACTCTAACTCTCTAAATGTTATAAATTCAAAGTACTAGGGCATGGCGACATCAATAGAGGAAAAGATAAAAAGAAAGGAAAATGTGTTTCTTTCCCTGTACCACAAGTATTGAGTGTTAGATTACGATCGCAAAGGAATCTGTGAGAAATTGAGCCCTGTATAATGCTTCGGAAACATGCAGCGGCGTTCAATTTCAATTTAAAGAGGGAGATCCCCATTTAAAGTTTGCTCCTCGCTTTCCTGCGTAAAGAAAAACGCATCCATTTTTCTCCGCTGTCACTTTGATACAAAAAAATTACAAAAGAAAAATGTCATCCCTTATCCGATCGCCTCTACGCTATCAAATTGTATTTTTGTGATGATACTTCAAAAGAAATCTCCCCATCACACTAAACTCAATTCCGATGCATTTCACTTCGAAATGATATTTTGCATAAAACTCGGTTGACAGAATATCGTGAAAAAATATAAGCTGGAGATACGTATCTTTCAAAGGATCGTAAACTGTTTGTTTTTATCGCAACAGCATGTCTTCTTCTAGCACAATGCTTCTATATAATGTTGTTGCAAAGCGGGATGGATGTTGATAGTTCCATAATGGGCGCAAAAGGGGTTACCAATTATTTGAAAAGCCGTTTCGTGACTTTGCTTTCCCGGCAAATGAGCCTTTATAGAGATATAGTTCTCTTTAGAGAAACATAAATGGTAGTTTGTTCTTGACTACCTATTCTCAAGCCTCATTGCCCCTTCCGCATATCTTAGAACATGTTTTTCAGACACAAAACGGATTAAAGATTCAACGTTGTCCTTGTAAATATGTTTTGGAAAACTTTGTTTACGAAATATTTTATCACTGCTTTCCACATAAAATGAAAAAAAATAATTTCATGTAATATATATATATATATACATAAAAGTTGTTTACGTTGTTGAACTAAATTGAAAAAAGATTTCCCAACTGCTGACGTTTTGTTAAGGTTTTAGTACTTGTTTCTCATTCTCACTATATTTTGATTTTTTCTGACAGTTTCAGACAATCTGACCTATAAACTAAAATTTTCTTCTAATACTAAACACAATACCTGTTTATTTACTTGGAAATGATGTTTTGAGTAAAAAGTTGTTGACAAAACATGGCAGAAAAATAACAACCTCAAGGTTGTACAAAATATGTTTAAAAATGGTACTACATTGTTCATTTTTATCGCAACAACATATTTCTTTCTGTACAATGATTCAGTACAATGTTCTTGCAAGTTGACTTGCATGTAGATAGTTGCATAATGAATGCAGAATAGCTTTCTAGTTATTCAAAAATTCCTTGAAAGTGAGTTTGCGTTTTTTTTTAAACCTTACTAAGATTAGTTTATGCTAGAAAAGAATAAGTATGTTTTGTGCTTCTCTATGTATTCAATGCTTTATTGTTCCCTAAGTCTGCACTAGAACATGTTTTCACGATGCAGAGCAGATATAACAATGTATTTATGTAATTTCATATTCTTAGAAACTGTATTTACGTACTATTCCGTTGTTAAAAGGGAAGGGTTCTGATAATATATAAAAAAAAATATTGGTTACATATAGGAAAAATATTGGTTACACAAAAGAAAAATAGGATTCTCCTTCCTCTGCCTTAAAATTCTTGTTAATTTTATTTAAATAACTTTTAATTTTGTTTTCTTATGTTTCTATTTTATAAGCTGTGATAAAAGAATAATCCTTTATTAAATAAACAGCTCGGATACAATAGATGATCTTCATTTTCTCAAATGAATAGATCATATTTTATACTTGCAAATATTTTTTTTTCTCATTTCAGTAAGCTACTTTCCTTTCAGTAGATAAACGAAAGCTCAAAATTTACATTTAACTAACTTATGTAAAGGAACACCTAATTCACAAGTATGAAATAAAATTAGCTTACATGTTTAAAGTTTATTTGTGGTTACTCACGGGATATTTATTTTCAAATTAAGTTAATTCAGCACCAATTATATCAACGTAAGTATCCTGTATGCAAGGTCAAGTTCAAAATGTTTAAATATATTCTTAATAAGCAAGTTAATTGCTACACAGATAAGATTATGATTATACTTCGTTAAGAGTGAAATTTTCTGAAATAAAAAGAAATCAATGTATCTATTTACTGATATAAAAAAATTACTTAATTCCCTATTAAACCTTAGAAATGTTTTAATCCAGAATTTTATCACATAAACGTAGACATAATCTGTTAGGAAAACGATTTTACTTTAGGAGTGTTTGATAAACATATTTAAATATGACATTGTTTTTTTTAATCAGCAATACACTGAATGTTATATAAAATACTAAATTTCATAAAATGCGAAAAAACATTCCACTGTATTTAAATGGCTTATGTAAATGCACTTAGAAAAAAATGTTCAGGAGTAACTATCAAGTTTTAAAAGGTTAATGTTTAAACATAATTTTAAAAATAAAATTTATATGTGGGCTTCATTTACAGCAACGGAAGCAATAAGAAAGGGCGTGGGTTACGTCTAGACAGTGCTGAAAAATCCATAGCAATCCCGCTTGTATTTCCCGTGGAAGTATCATTAATCTTTTAAACATTTCCAGCAGCTCTGATCTTGAATAAAATACGGAATTTACGTTATAGAAAATATGATACCTGAAAATCATTTGCTAACATGTATTTTGCAAATTTATGCATCACTACTTTTTTCAGCAACAATTATAGTGGACTGAATTATTAGTTTTGATTAAGTTATTTTTATATTACGAGATGTGCTTTGTATTATAAAACATGGATAAAAACCCATTTTTATTCATGTCATACACTTGAAAAGATCAGATAAAAATAAAAATAAAGGAAACAGACAAAATGCTCAAGTTTTTTGCTGTACGGATACATTTCACATTTTCAAATACTTAAGTTATAGTAATACTTTTTGCTAAATTTACAGATTCCTAAGTAAATTTGCTGCATTTTGAAGGAAAAAAGAAACAGAAAGATATTTGTAAGAAGCGTGTTTATTAAAACATTAATATTATATAATTCAATATTTTAGAAACATTTATACATAATCGGATTTTCTAATGATACAATATGGAATTCCGGAGATTGGAATGCTTGGAACTCAAATAATTCTACAAAGAAGTATAATTATCAATAGTTTATTAACTTTCTTTCTAAATGAGATTCTTTAAAACTACAAGACACCTGGATATTACATATGAAATTTAAAAAAAGAAAATTCTGACAAATGCGTATACATATTTAGGTGATAATAATACAACTAGCAAAAAAAATTACTACCTTCCTCATTATATACAATAATATATGCTTGCATTGAAAATTAATTTTTTTTTCTATTGTCTGATTTTATTCTTAACTAATGTAGATATTTTATTGGAAAATAATATACCCTTGGTTACTATAATCCAAAAAAATATACAAATGTTTTTAGAACAAACTGGTGCACGACTAATCAGCGTAATAAAGTAAAATAGAGGCTACAAACTGGATTAATAGATAGTATATCCTCGTTTCTCATTTATATAAATATCATATTGGATATAAGGCAGTTTACGAGCCCCTGTGGCAGTCGATCTCACTCTTCTAGTAACGCATTTTTCCGGCTCTTAATGGTTCTAGGAGAGGGAAGGCGAACTGCTGTTGCCTTCCTAAGTGCCTGTATCAAATATGCTCTATAAGCTTAAGGTCTGAAGATCTGGCTGACCAATCCATAAGGCGAATGTCCTCACTTTCGAAAAATGCGATGGCCAGATATATCGTATGTGAACAATAGGTTGGATCGAATATTTTTTTCTTTTTATTCAGAACTTCGAAATCTGCCGAAGTGCCAAAGATATTCTCTGGATATAGATGAAATGAAAATTAAGTAAAAAATCATTTTTTTATGTTTAGTACAGACAAGAGGGAAAGGAAATTTATTTATTGCTTTCTTCTAGTACAGGGGTGTCCAAGCCGTGGCCCGGGGGCCGCATGTGGCCCACCTTGAATAATTTTGCTGCCCGCGAGATTCTGTACAACTTTACAAAATTCGACTATTTTGTACAATATATTTGTTTAAAGAGTATTTATTTATTTATTATTATTATTTGTTTTTTAAAAAATAAATCTCATAACTAATGTTATTTTATCTCGTTGCTTCTGTTACTGCGAATCTCTTTTTTTTTCTAAATTGAAATTTATCAAACTTAACGCTCGAAAATCTGCAACTTCAATTGCGATACGCAAATACACATGCATTGAGATCGACTTGCAAGAATTAGGTGAAAGGGTTAAGAAACAGATATCTCACTAATTAAATAAATTAAACATTATTTGATAGTTGCATTATTATTATTACACTATCTATGTTTGTATACATGAAAAATAATGAAAATAACAATAATATATCAGTCTGTTTTAAATTTTCACCCCAACAAGTGTTTGTAATGGATCCAAATTATATATAAATATATATTTTTATATGCGGCCCCCGGGATCGTTAAGTTCTTCCGAAGTGGCCCACGAAGTCATTTGGGTTGGCCACCCCTGTTTTAGTATATATAAAAAGCCAGAGTAATTTTTGTTAAAGAAAAACAGAATTTTAGTACTTTTTAACATGCATTGCAATGAGATAACACCTACTAAATAGTTCTAAGAAAAAAAAAACATTGGGGTACATTTAACAGCTTCTTTAGTACTAATTTTTTAAAAAACATATACTGCCGAAACTATAGCGTATGATAAAGTGGAAGCCGAGGAAAAGATGGGGTCGGACTAATCCGACTGTGCAGGGAGAGAGAGCTGGGGCTATGAAATGTTGCAATGCACATTTTACTATTCACTACTCAGTACTCGTTTATCAATAATCATCATTTTTGGTTTTTTATATTGTAGAAAAATAACTTATTTTGTCCAAAATTACCTGACTAAATTTAGGTTTTTTACCAATTTTTTAAAAATTCAACCCCTTTGTGGCAGTATTAAATTTTGAAACTATTTTTTAAGTTCTTTTTCTACTAACCAGTAGGACATCTTTTCCGTATCGGTAGGTTCCGAATTATAATATAATGTAATATTTTTTTCTCCACATAATCGGAATTGGACAAGCATTTTGAATGAAGCCTTGAAAAAGAAGACAAATAGCTATAAGATTTTATTTATTTACCTCATAGCAGCTTTAGGGCTTCTGTCAAGTACACAGGTGTCTGTGCCCAGCATAATGACCATCAAACGTCTGTTACAATATCTCTTATTTTTCGGTGTTTACAGGGGTTAGTAAAATCACTTCATCCCTAGATATATATTTTTCGAAAGAACAGGAAAAATAACCTCATAAGAAAAATCTTCACTCAATTTTAGTCTATTCACAAGATATAATTAATTTATTTAAAAAAATTACTTTATCAACAGCCGACTGGGTGGTGTTGTTGGTTTGACGCTGGCCGTGTACTCCCAAGTTTGCGAGTTTGACTCCGGCCAAGTCAAAGGATTTTCTTGATGCAAAAAATCGACAGCATCCATTTTGTCTGTTTATGTGACATGTAAAAGATCCTTACATTGTCTGTTTGGCTTTAGTGCTTTTGGCAAAATTAAATAACAAGTACTGTTTTGCATCGTCAGAGCTCAGGTGCCTCCCTCTAGGGAGGAAACTGGGCTTCAAAATTACTTGCAGTGATTGGTATATCACCTATATGGTGCCGCACTGAAAAATACTAGCTCTTGGGGAATGTAATAGGTCTGAAAAGGCAAAATACACATCACAAATAAATTTTTTTAATAAAATAAAAAACAAAATCAACATCACAAATAAAATTTTTTTTAAAAAAATGTGTGTGTTATTCCTGACATTTCTATAGCTTTAGAGATCTGAAAATAAAGCTTCAATTTTTGAATTAAATCGCTTAGCTGATTACTTTAGACACAAAAAAGTAAAATTATGCCAATCTCAAATAATATTTAGTACAGCTAAAAATTATACCGTCTAAGGCAGGGGTACTCAACCTTTTTCCCTCCGGACCACATACATATTATAGGTATTTCACGTGGGCCGCCAACACATGACAATTATTTCATGCGGGAAGCAACATGCGAATAATGAAACAAAAACATACTATAAGACCAAAGCAACATTGGCAAGCAAAATTGATCAAAATATTAAAACTCATTTTTAGCTTTTATTTTGATACTATATTAACTTTTCTAAAAAGCACAAACACAAATATTTATTTTTATCAATTTTTACTGAGTTATGGGATAATTTCTATTTTCTTTCATCTGTGACCAAGCCACTTGCTTACATTCTACTATTAAAAAAAAACAAATTGACAGCAAAATTGATACAAGTAATTGCTAGATTGATATAATTTCCTGTTAAATTTTTTGTACATTGTTCTCCAGTAATTGAATTTCTTAGTGCAATGGGCCATGACCGGGCCACTCAAAAAAGGAAGACGGGCCACGTGGGGCCCGCTGCCGTAGGTTGAGTATTACTGGTCTAAGGTCATTGAGCTCTTAGTTAAAACCTCATAACTTCTCCTATGTCCAGTTTGAAAAAGATTATCTTCTACCATTTGCAGATAAAAACTTCTCTATAAATTAACTCCAAAATTAGTTATCTTTAGTGTTTTCAGTATCTTCATAAACCTAGAGCTTTGCTTCTCAAACTTTCAGTATTTGCGGTCCAATATTCAATCATAATTTTCATCGCACCCATCCTCCATATAATAATAGTGCATTGAACTCAATAATACTGTATTTTGAAGCTAAGCCTGCAATATGAGTTTAATCTCTTAAGTGCCACCGGCGTATATAAACATTTCGCTCAGCCTAAGCGTTAGTAACCCCGGACGTATATATACGTCTTTCCGAAGTACGATCTTTTCTGCGCACTGCTATTCATAAAATTATTCCAAAGCATTGGAATACAATAAAAAGACCTTGACAGTGTTTGTGAAGCATTTACTTATTTCCGAGGATTTGCTTATTTATTCCTTTTCTCTCCCCCCCCCATACGCACGACTACGTGGAAAACGGATGCATTGGGGAGCGAATCGTGTAACTTTTAATCAGCAGTTAAGAGATTAATATAATCAACAGTACAAATTATTAAGGTAAGTGTTAATTTTTGTGTATAATTTCAGGCATGGGAAGTCCATGGGATCACTGGTAATTATTAACACAAGAAAGACTGAAACTTAGATATACCTATATTGTCCAAAAGCAGTCAAAATGACTACATTGTGAAAAAATGATTAATGTGTAAAGAAATTTATTTAAAATTAACTTTTAGCACTTTTTATCTTATTTACAATCATATAACAAGTTATTAGTAAATAATAACAATAAAAAAATTTACTCCACGTTGAAAAAAATGTATTTTAAAAAATTGTGCATTATATATGTAATTGGTTTTCTAATTGAAATTAAAAAACAGTCAAAATGACTGCCTTGGGCAATCTAGTGTTAAAATTGTTTTTAACTTAGTTTTGTAAATTAATTATAAAATACATCACGCAGAACTGATACATTTACAAGTGTATTATATCAGTGTAAATGTATGTTTTATTTTTTTGTCAAAATGTTTTTGTTTTTGTTTACTTTCAGAAAATTAATAACCTTTTAAAAAATCTTTTGTTTTCGTTTTTTCAGTATGCTCGCACTCTCCTTGTAGTTATCACGCCCCCTTAGGGGAGCATGTCCCACAGTTTGAGGAACTCTGACCTAGAGAAATGAATTGGGGTCACTTTAAAAAGTATACAGAATAAAAAGATCAGATCAAACACATCTATCTAGTAAACATAGTAGCTACAATTAAAATGAGACTTCTGAAATAATTTTTTATATATGTTAATAAAGGTTTAAGAGAGTTTTACAGAGGCAATCAATCTAATTTATATATATATATATATATATAGTAATATAAAATAAAAGTGAAGTATATATATATATATACAGCTCTCTTTAATCAAATATTCGTAAGAATTTTTTTTTTTAATTTTAGAATAAAAGAAATCTTAGATTTAACAGTCTTGAAATAACTCATTTATCTTTAAAATAACACCAAAAAAATTTATTTTAACATCAATTTTCTCACTTTTTGTTTTATTATTCTTTATAACGAGGACGGTCATTAGTTGTAAACAAGGTATGTTTGAAAAAACTATATTACGATTAAAAATGTGTTTAATTTAATCTTCACGCTAAATTCCCTTTGAAAGTTAGCTTATTAATGTTATACGTCACTGTTTCTTTCACCTGTCCATCGCTTTCAGGATAAACTCTTAGACTTCATCAGTTTCATTGATATAAAAGATTTCAGAACAACGAAAAAAGAAAAGATAATGAGAGGTTTCACAAAGTTAGCATCTGTTAATGAGCTCATTACATTTTTTCGTTCTTCTTGCTTTTGAAAATGTGACTAAAAGAAAGCTGAATAAATGGTAAAATAATTTTATCATTGTCGCTGTATTGTGATCATTGAAAAAAGTTCCTAAAGATGAATTGCCCAATAAAATTTCTACAGAATTCTGATAGTTGATATAAACATTTTCTTATAAATATATTGATTTAATACATAGATTTTTATCTAAGTAAGGCATATAATGCACGAGAAAACAATTATTGTACATAAAAAGGCAGCCAGGTGGTCATGGTCACGAACTCATAGCCGGCGTTGTTCAGTCGTGTGTTAAGAGTCCTGGGACGACCGAAGACAGTTAATCCACGTCAAACCTGTCAAAGCTCAAAGTGAGGAAGTTAGGAGATGGGGGCAAGCTCGGGTGTCATCCTCATTACTTGAACGTGGTTCAAAATAACAAGATTTCTTCACCAATACCTCTCATAAAGCTCCAAAGTGTGAAGTTAATAAAAATCAAATTTAAAAGCAAACGGTAGAAACCTTTAGAATTTCATTTATAAATCATTTACGTACTTTGTTCACGTACTTTTAAGTTCCCAATGAAATCATGTACCTGTAGAGACCGAGTGGTCTTTTTGGCTGGAATTGTAGAGTCGAGAGTGCATGCCCTGGTGCCACTTAAGACAGACCGTTGAGAAAAGCTGATGCATGTTAAATTTGTCGAGGTTCGAAATCCTGTTGTTGTTTAGCGTGTGAAAGCTTAAAGAGAGGAATATCATCTTATTTGTCGTACTCGTTACTTGATTTTGGTTAAAAGTTAAGTTATCCGTCACCAGTACCCCTTGTTAGGCTTCGTGTTGCTGCTTAAATAAGCAATGAATGATTGTATATACAATATCTGTGTGTTAAAAAAGTCTTTTTTATTAATGAGAAATCAAAACTTAAGATAAAGAAGAAAGAATCAAAATGCACATTCAGACTTAGAGCTGAATAGCAGAAATAAGCTGATTTTACAGTAAATATACATTTATTTCTTTATAAAATAAAAATTAAAACGTATGTTTAAAAATATGAAAAGCGATACATAAACTTGTGCTAGCCTGGGAGTTAAAATTAAAGACAAACAGAAATATGATAGAAATAATAAGTTGAATGATAGTTTTTTTAAATTTATGAGGTGGAAACTTAGAAACAACACGTGGATTTTTTTTTTTTTTTGTCGGAGACCTAGTAATTTGGAATCACAAATTAAATGACAAGGACGGATCTTGAACTGGCACTTCCTCACCTCTTTACTATGCAAACTTTGATCCGCGAAGTATTTGTCGTGTCTTTCTATAGGAGGGAACTTAAGTGACAACAGGGCTCATGATTTGAAAAAAAAGACTCAGTCTCGATGTTACAAAGCCTCCTTAACTATCACAGCCATTGGAAAAGCTGGAATACAATAATAATAATATAAAAAAAATTAAGAATTTTAGTCACCCACACACACAAATACCTACTTCGTAAGAAAAACTTACTGGTGCCATCTGTTACAAGTAAACCTAACTTCATCAGAAATCACGCAGAATAAATTTAAAATTAAAAAATAAAATTTAGTTAATTAATTAATATTTGAAAAAATTATATTAACATCAATTGTCATCCACTGCAAGTTTTAATAAAATGTATTTAAACTTCAGTGAATGTGGATGAATAAAATGTATTTTATTAACGATTAAAAATTTGAACAATATATATATATATTGATATGTATACTGTAGAACGTCGTTTATCCGAACGCTAATTATCCGGAGCGTGAAATGTCTGAACCAGTTTTTTCAGAGACCTTTCAGCGAAAAAACGAAGATGTACAATGGTACAGCAAAAAAAAATGTGATTAATTTCCACAATAAAGGTAAAATTGCGACATTTTGCACCTATTTTGCTTTTTCTTCAAGCAGGTTTCCCACATGTGATGATTTTCAATATTCATATAGTGTCTGGTTTCATATACTGCATGGATCGTATTCGGTTTTCGGTTATCCGACTAATCGCGTATCAGAACGGTGTACGGTCCCAATTGATTCAGATAAACGATGTTCTACTGTATATATAGAGAGAGAGAAAGAGCGAACTAATAGTTGTGGGGGGGAATTTAAAAATAAGCAATGGACTTAGTTTGTTTTCGAAAAAAGAAAATTAATGTATATGTGTTAAAAGGTCAAAACTTCTGTAACAATTTAAATAATGGCAACAACATTAATATCACACGTGATACATGATATACGTCATTGTAGAACGGATATTAATATGACATCATTTGATTTCTCAGTTAGTAAGAAATTCATGAAATAGTAGTAAAAATATGTTCATCCACATTCATGACGAAAACTTTCTTTAAATTAGAAAACCATGCCTGTAGATTTAAAATAACTTATATGCATGATTTTACTTTCTTTACATAATTTTCAAATAAACTCATGTTTAACCTATTGTTGTGTGATGGAACTATATACGAAACCATTTATATAAAATGAAAATTTACTACAGATGTTCAATAACTTATAATTTAATACATCTATCTAACGCAAATACACAGATATTGATGTATAAATTATTCAATGAATTAAAAATCCATTGTTGGAAACATTTGCAACATTTCCTCCCAACAGAACTCCGAAAAAGATTAGAACAAGGCGATTACTTCCGTGACTGTCATATATCCCAATAAGCTCCAACATTTCAACGGAAATAAGCCATCGCATCATTTTTCCGAAGTTATTGTTAAATAAAACAGAATCTGAAATGTGTGCCCCGCTTATACCTTTCCAACAGCGTACGGTATTTCGTATTATTAGATTACAAAATTTCTGCAACTATTTATCTGATTTGATGACATCCTTTGCATTTGCGTATGAATATTTCGAAGATTTAGAAGACAAATCCCTGTTCCTGAGTGGATATTTCAATTAGAGTAAAGGTTTTAATGAAGGCTATTCGGGCATGTAATACACAGTTAGAGAGTGTTTCAAAAAGGATGCGAATATTTGATTAACTTACGGAAATATAAATAGGATTTATTCCTATTTTAATACATTTGCTTGATTTCTTAATGTCAATTGTATTGAATTTCATTGAGATCTTCCATTAAATAATTTTATGAATAGATTACCTTAAATAAAAGTCAAATGCTTAAAGCCTTTCCTGCGGGCAATAAATGGATATATGAAAAATTATTGGAGTATTTGGATCACGCTATGCAGTTAAATTGTAGTTTTGTGTTTAATTTATCGAGACTAAATGATTAATGTATTTGTAATGCATTTTTAGTTTTAAGAAATGTGTGTGTGTGTGTGTGTGTACACACACACACAATTTAATATAAATAAAGTATTTCTGATTTTACTTAAGAAAACGATTTTAATTAGTATGTTTTAAAATATTTTTCTACGTCATACTACATTTTAATTTTCTCACTAGTTTACATATAACCAATAAAATAATTTGCTGCAATTTATTTAGACATGTTACAACTTTCAGTTATTCAACATGAAAATTGAGAATGCTGGCTGTATCAAAATGAAACTCTTACAGATATTTTATTCAGTTTATATCTTTACGAATAGAAATGTGAAAAGCGAAAAATCAAAAATATAGACATATTGAATGTTAGTATAGAAATCGGGCAATAATAGTTTATAAGATATTTCAATTTTATGCAAATATTTTAAATGTATCGAAATGGCTGCAAAGAATGTTTACATCTCACGATTTTTTTTCAAATTCAAAATTCAGAAAATTGAATTACTCAAATCAGTTTCGGAAGAAATGGTTAACATTTTTTTTTGGATAAAAAAGACTTTTTTTGAAATCTATAAACTGCAATGCATCTCGAATCAATAACATTTTATATAGAAGAAAATATATGCTATATCAATAATATGAAACATCTTATGTAAATTGGTAAATAAAGACTATCTCGATATAAAGAGTATTATGATATATATATATAAAGAATATCAGAATATTCGCTTAATTATTTTACTAGTTGTCTTACTTAAGTTGAAATATAAAATGTATAAGACATTTCATCTATTTTAGAAAACCTTATTTGCTTTTATATCTTCTTTATATTTAAGATATTCGTGCAAACATTTATATGAATTTGTTTTCCAATTTCACAAAAGAAGTAAGCAAACAATAATAAATAACTTTAATTTGCATAACAGCATGCCCTCAAATGCATTCGGAAACATAAAAAAGTTATTTTTACTAATTAATGCATTTAATTTGAATAAATGTATCATTTTGTACAACTAACGAAATATTTTTAAATAAAGATTTGATAGCAAATGATACGGAGTTACTGAATATAGTTTATAAAGGATTTTAAAAAAGTTAAATTTTGTTTTCTTCCTATTAGATACATCATTGTTTTCATTAGAAAAGCTGAAGGTTACAAATAAATTCATATCTTTGAGTGAATCTGAATTTTTCGTATAACTTTATAATTATATTTTCTTTTAAAAAAATCTCTCGCGACTAGGCGTACTTAGTTATTAACAGAACGCTAAATATAACAGTAACAAAATAAAGACAAATAAAGTTAACATTTGTATATTATTTAATGAAATGTATACTAAATCAATTAAATTTGTTCTATTTTTTTGAAAATTTAGAAATATCTTGCATATAATCTATCACTTCTCTTTTCAATCAAAACAAATTATAATTACCTACAAACAAATTATAATCCATTTCAAATAACAATCAATCAAAACATTCGAAAATCTGCTTTCTTACGATGGCTATTTTATGCCAATGCTTGAAATTAATTTATGACCTTTGACAAATAATAACTAGATGATAAATTTCAGATAAAGTTTCTCTTTGCCTTATACGCTATACAGTATATGTATGTAGCAATGTATTTTCGAAAGTGTTCCAGTGATAAATTGCAGAAAGGAGACACGCACTCAGTGGTTATTTATCACGAAGGCCTCCTTATTATTTAGCTCCTTTCCTTTCCAACTATGAGTTATTGAAAGAATGTCTAGAAAATTTCAGGATGAAAAGATATATAGGTGTGTCTTTAGTTCTATTCAGAACGTAAAACATAACAAAAAATGAATGATAAACCGTGTAAAAAAAATCTTTTTGTTATAGAAGGAAAAAAAAATTCAGTTTAGTTCAAAAGCCAACTTATTAAGTGAAAGCTAGTTCCATATACTAGTAACAAATATGGGTTTGAATTTAATTGTTCCAGAAAAATATTCCTTCTTAATTTGAGCATATCAGCGTTTCTCAAACTGTGGGGGGTGCCCCCCTAGGGAGCGTCATAACCCTACGTGGGGGCGTGAGCATATCGTGAAGTCAAAAATAAAAGATTTAAAATATTTATCAATTTCCTGAAAAGAAGCAAAACAAAATACATTCTCTAACATAATAAAAAATAAAATTCTTTTCTACACTGATATAAGATACTTATCAATGTATCAGTACGGCAGAAATTGTTCGTTAATTTATCAATAGTAAATTAAAATCAAGTTTAGTAATTACTAGTGACTCCCATGGACTTGTCAGATACAATACAACATATAATACTTAATAATTTGGGCAGTTTATAATTAAAGCCGCATTGTATCTCTAGCGTCAAAATATTTTATTCTTGTATTCAATACATAGTTGTTGTTTTAACGGAGGGGCAATGAGAAAATTATGACGGAAAGTTGGGTCGCAAATATTGAAAGTTTGCGAAGAACTTGAACATGTATATTTCTGTAATGCTGTTGCATGTTATTATTTAATACAAACGTTAATTTAAGTAAATGTACTCGTATAATCACTGATGCACTCTGAATTTTTTCAAAGAGAAAGGTGGGGGTCGAGGGTCGGAAGTCTACCATTCAGTATCACACCCCAATACGAAACCAAACATTCTTTTGATTTTATTATTTTTCGAGGGAAAAAATAGTACAAAGTAAATTATTGAATATTTAATATTAATTGATAAAATAAATTATTATTTACAAATATTTATAATAAATTCTACGTACTATATAATACGTAGGATTATAATCAATCGCCAAAAAAATCAAGGGTAATGGGTTCCGTGCCTCTTCCTTGTGTGCGCCATTGTGCATAATACAAAATCAAAGTAAATGAGAAAGAAATCATGACTTATTTTATGAAGCTAATAAGATTTACATCACCTTTCTTAATCAACTAAACTTCAGCTCTGATGGTTTTAACTTTTTAGAGAAACTTCGACTGAATATAAAAACAAAGAATTTCTTTTGAGGCATTGATTCTCAAACTTTCAATATTTGTGTCCCAGATTTGAATGATAATTTTCATCGCCGCCCCCATGCAATATCAATGTACTGAATGCAATAATAATGTATTTAGACGCTAAAGCTACAATACGACCTTAGTTAGAAGCCTTACAAATTATCAACATAATAGATTTCAAGTAATAAATATTTTAAAAATAATTTACTTTTAAGTATATATAATACGATAAAAAGAGTTAAAAATTGGAATAGATTGCAATAAATATGTAACGTGTATCTTATTTTTTTTTTATATCAAAATGGGTTTTTTTTTTTTTTTTAATAAATTAATATATATTTTTTTTATAATTTTTTTTTTTCATTTTTTCAATATGCTCGCGCCCCCCACGCAAGGTTATCATGCACTCCCTAGGAAGAGCACTTCACAGTTTGAGAAATGCTGTTTTAAGGTATGAAAGAAGGAGGAAGATCTGCTCTTTTCTTCGAAATTTCGTAAAAATACACACATATTTTATGCATTGACACGTAAATAGGAAATAATCAAAAATCTGAAACGTTTTCTTTTTCTTAAGTTTTTAGCAGGTTACATGTATTTTTATCAATGAATTCTTATCAGTGTACAGGTATTTAACATTTAAACGTAATTCAATACTCAAAAGTAAAATTAAGACCACTTAAAATGTTAAATTTTACTTTGTAAACAGCAGTATGTATTAAATAAAACTAAGGAAATTTAAATACTAATCACTTTTTATGATCAAACAAGGTTGATTAACACTAGAAAGACTGAAACTTAGTATATACCTATATTGCCCAAAAGCAGTCAAAGTGAATGAATGCATTGTGAAAGAATGATTAATGTGTAAAAATATATTTTTTTAAATCCACTTTTAATAGTTTTATATTATTTACAGTCATATAACAAGTTATTAGTAAATAATAACAATAAAAAAAATTATTTCACTTGGAAAAAAAATATATTCTAAGAAATTCTAAGAAATTGTGCATTATATATGTAAATGTTTTTCTAATTGAAATTAAAAAGCAGTCAAAATGACTGCCTTGGGCAATCTAGTGTTAACAAAAAAGTCTATTAACACCAAATATATCACAAATAAATCATTAAGAATGCAATTGGAGGTTTAAGTATTTTTTGTAAATCAAATTTATCTCAATCCGTAGAATTCGTTTATTGCAAATTTTCAGTAGCGGGGTTTTCGTTTGTTTAAGCTTTTCTTAACACTTTGTAACATAGGTAGGAAAAAGTTACATACTTATACGGTGGCGCATATTTTGTGTCAGTTTATTTCCGAGTTATACAGGCCAATTTTATTACATTTTTTTTCAATAAATAAATTACTTAAATAAATTGTATGTGAAGAAAGCACTGAAAAATAAAAACATACATATTTGAGTTCGATAATTTAAAAAAGTAATATAGCTTATGTAAATTAAAGAAAACTTCTGGAAATAAAAGCATTGGTTAAAGCGGCAAGTGGTTTTATGAATTCTTAACTCGGACCAATTATGCTCATTATTTTCGTGGTTGTTACTATCTACGAAAGTATGATATATTTCATGTAATCTTTACTTGCGTACTTTTTATACAGTGGAAACAAATTAATACAATATTGTTGTTTTTTTAATATGGCAACAAGCGTTCCATCTGCCTTTTTTTCTTCGGTGGTATTTCAGACGAATAGTGGAATAATAGAATAGCGGTTAGATTGGAAAACAGGTAGTAGTCATATGAGTTTCTTTGGAACATGCAAGGAGCGGAGCACAGATTGTTCTGGATCTCGAGCACTCTGTGCTCCGCTTGTGCATGTAAGGTTTAATACAAATAATGTATTTCGTAATCTCTAACAAAAGTCAAAAGACGTTGTCGAGATACTCGAGTTAGAATATTACTTTTACGATACATCAACATAGAAATTTTAAAAACCTACTTAAATTACAATTTCGTGGCATCGTACTAAGACATTTGTTTGGAATTTCAATCAACTACCATTTATTTGTGGTTGAAACAGTAAAATAATTAATATTAATGTTCTTTATTTTAATAAACCTTTTTTTTAAAATATTTTCAAAAATCTTTTCAAGTCTTACTTAATTTTTAATTGGCAAATTTGTTATTGATTGAAAGAAAAATATGCAATAATGTGAGCCGAACACACACACACACACACACACGCACGCACTCACGTGCATATTTCCTGTATTTCATAGGTTGGACACATTGGCATTAAAAAGAATCATAAATCAATGTACATACATGTAGGGTTGGATATGTGCACTGTCACATCCCCTCCCCCTGTTACTTCGAGTGGAGCAATCCTTACTGACGTCACCCCTCCCCCGCCAGTAGTGTCCGACTAAAGGACGACGCAGGAAATGACTCAAACGGACTTTAAAGACGCTAAGAACGAGACGTAGGAGAAAGACATTCTCATTTGGTGTTTAATATATTTTAAATATTCCCTCCTTCATTTTTTTAAATAAATGATTTATCATCCTAAGGTTGTAGTCATTTTCCCGTATACATATATTTAAAAATGCTTCTTTAAAATTAATAAAAATAAACATGGTTCATGACTATAAATTATTTTTAATTTTTTTTAAAAACTTAAACTTGAATACATATTACCACATTTTAAAAACTGAAAACTTTTAAAATACGCAGGTAAGCTGCAATGCAGTTGTGTTCAGGAAATCCTACACTGAAAAAATTACATCGTTGCTGTTAAGTTTTTGATTGTGAATATCATTTTAGAAAATTAAGCTGATAAAACTGTAAAAAGTACATTTGAATTCGCAATGAGAGCAAAATCTGCAGATTGCATATGACGATAATTCTGCAACTACGACTAGTTACTGAATCTTGAGAGTAAATTTTCATTAATTGCCACTCTTTTTCCTTTCTTTATTCTCTAGTATATTATGTTTCTTTTTTTTTTCTAATCTAAAACAACTTGATATAAAATTAATTAATGGACCTAAGACACGAAATTGCTAGAGAAAAATGTTCTTTACCTTGTTTTTCGAAAACAAATATATGCAATAAATTATAGTAGCTTAGAAGAGCATGTGGTAGAGCATTCTGGAGAGAGACAGAGAGATGTGCATGCATACAATTTAATTATTTTATTCAAAACAAAAGTCAAAAATCTTCACATTCACAAAAGTGTAATCACTATTTTTTAAACAACTTTTTTCTTTGTAAAATTCTAATTTATTTCTTATTTTTATTTCGGATAATAAGTATTTATATATAATCATAAATACATTTTCGAATAATCAAGGTGCTAAGAAATATATTTTTTTGTATGTACTGTAATAGTATAACTGCTATATGTAAATGCACTTAACAATATCATGTATTGTCTATCTTCCAAATTTTGATTCGTGATTGATACATTATAATTAATATATATAAAAGATTAGTTTTCTAAAATCAACCTTCACCTACAAAGCAAAGGTGTCAAGGAAGGAAAATGTTCTCTGATATAAACAAAAGTGTTTGGAGAAAATGGAATAGCCCTTAGAAAAAATGCTATAATGTGACATCAAAATATTATAACACAATTCAATTTAATTTTAATTTATGTTGCACTACGAAACAACAAGAGGCCTGGCTATATGTGATGGGCCTCGCAAATGGTCGAGAACGACATTTGAATTGATACCCTCTCTCTAAACTTCCCCGCCACCCCAACGGAAGGACTATTCATTTAACTAGCTAACTAGGTCTATTCATCAACTCAGCTAACTAGGTTTTGAACCCACGACTCGATAATGCTGGCCATGAGTTTGTGACTACAACCTCTTGGCTACAGTGGCCACATTATCACATAGTAACATATTCGTGCATTTTAAGAAAGAAAAAAATTACAGTATTAAATTACATTTCACTTAACTGCATGTAACAAAATAAATAATAAAATACAAAAATCAACAATTAAGGAAGAAACAAATAATAAAAGTATAAAAAGAAACAAAGTTTGACACGTGAATGCAATTTGGCTTCCACTCTGACCTTGGATCTTTTCTGGTCACTTCTCCAAACTCGCAAAAGATGACGCCCTAATCATCACCCAGAGAAACACCAAATATAAATCAACAATGTTTGTTGGAGCTCTAGCTTTTTTTCTTCTATTATTTTCTGAATCATTAGGAAGGTTCTCAGCTCTCCTGCCGACTTTTTTGATAGCCCACCCGTCTCCTGGGCATCGAGTGATCGTGGGCGAAAGTTACAGCAGGCTACACATCCCCAGCTCCAGGGCTGGACAAGCTCTTTCTCCGGGGAGCACTAAATCCATTTTGAGCACAGCATACCATAGCTTCCTCTTCATCAATTGAATTACAATAAGATGAGAAAGTCGAGAGCGAAATAAATCTTATATTTTCCCCACCACTTATTTCGACACCGGTAGCCCTCCAGCCCTTGTTATGGAAGCAATTTGTAAGATACCATTCCAGTGAGTAGCTTTAATGACCTTCTAGTGGATACACCTTGGATCTTTATGATAATTTTAGATACTCTAAATCTGACGAATAACTATTCATTAGAGAAGGATCAACAGTTTTGACCTGATTGATAATTACTCAGTGCATAAGTGTCAAGCATTTAAAACATTTGAATAAATACAGATTTATAAAGTGCTAGTGACTTTAATCTACTTAATAAATACTCATTTCATAAATCTGGGTGATTAACTTAATGAAGAAATATTCCCTTTAGTATCCCATAGTAAACTAAGGATTTGTGTTAAAATTTAAATGATAAGAACAAATATGTTAGCACATTGTGAGCTTTTAACTGTGTATATAATATTTTAAAGTAATTATTATTTATAGCCATCACATCTTATTTATCAGCTAATAAGGACATTAAATTTTACTAATTTATCAGGATATGTAATAAATCAAATATAAATGGATGTATACCGGTGATAAAAAATTTTTTTTAAAGTTAAATGGGATATAGAATTAGATAGTAACAACAGAATGAGCAATTCACAATTCGCATGATATTTACTCAGAAGTATTGGAACTAGCCGTAAGAAATATTACGAAAGCTTATTAAATCTTACTTAATGTTTTCATAATGATTTACATAGCGATTATTGCTTATGAAATCAACATGAATTGCTTATGAACTTATATATTCATTTTTGGGCATGAAAACTGAACTTTAGCATATATATGTATAAAAAAATACTCACACTTTGACTCATCACGAGATCTCTGGGTCTATTAGTTCCACATGTAATAAATTCATCAGTCCTGTTTCATATGTTATTGACAAAGAACGGGTTTTGTGAAATTGATTCAAGTTATCGGTTGCGGGGGCGGGATGAACGGAAATTCCTGTTTTTGAATAGACCTACGGACTTGAAGTTTAACAGTTATGTTTTCTTTAGTGATTAGAGATTTCCCAGGAGCATGTTTAGCAAAAAAAATTCTTTCTATTTACAGAAAATAATCAAAATGGGTTTTTTTCCTTATTTATAGAAGTATTGTTACTCTTTATAATTAGTATAGTTTATTTAAAAGTATTCACAAAGTGAGAACACTGCTCAAAGCAATTAGAGGATATTATGAGTTTGGTATGAATAAACAATATAAATAACTTTTTTAACAGTAATGAAACAGAAGAGGTTAAAAGGGAAAATTATAGCATTTACAAAATTGGGAATATGCAAATTTGGCTGAAACATAGAAAGCCACTCACTTAAGATAAAGACTGAGAAGTGACCTGTGTCATCCCTTCTGCAGGAATAGATTTAAAAAAAAGATAATACGCGTTGACTGTTTTGTAACTAACATGTCTTAGTCACATGAATTGACTGAATCGGTGGCCTGGAGGGCTTAGAGGTGAATTAAAACACTATTTGTTATGACAGAAGCATTAAGAGTTTCTTAGAGTTAGGCTATTTCCGGATTATGGCATCAATGTTTGGAAACTGGAAATTTTGATCAGGACTAAGTCGTATGCTTGCAACTATACAAAATGAGGATCTGTATTAAAAAAACCCTTACTATGAGAAGAAACTGCAGTATGATCTCTTCTGGGTAAAACCTTACAATTTTTGCTTAAAGGAGACCTTGTACTTGGTATAATCCTGCATTTATGCATGAAAATGATGATCTGATCCAGTATTTCTATCAATAGCCAGACCGACCAATCTATCAATGGTGCAGCAAAGGTTTATCTGAATATAAGGAAAAGATCATCTAACCATCACATTATTTGTGGTCCTTACTCTTCAGCTATGGAGATGAATTTATTCTCATGGATGATAACGCCAAGCCACATCGTTCTCATCCAGTGGACAGTTTCTTTTTCGACTACGGAATCATTTTAATGTGTAGGGAGGAAGATTCGCGATCTGGGTACCTTCCGTTCCGAAAGCGAATACTTTATCAACTCCGCCAAAACTATCGGCATCGCGTGATGTTTGGTACTAGTTTATATAGATATCACACCGCCACATAACCCCATGCCAGTGATTCGACGAATAGGGGAACGAATGATACCATATTCGTGGCGTGAATGTGAGAAGTTGCGTTACTTTGTGGGTTGCTTCATCGTGCGCGACGGCTTGAGAATTGCGTCATTTGTGTAAGACGACTTTGTGGAGTGACGGCTTATTTGCGTCAATATTTGACGGCTTGGCTGCTTTTGCGGTGGATAGATGGTGCCATGACTGCTGCGCGGGAAGGGTGCAGTTCTTTTGTACGACCAGGGTCATCAATGTAGGAAGGAAGATTCGATCTGGGTACCTTCCGTTCCGAACACGAGTACTTTATCGACGCCGCCAAAACGATCATCATCGCGGGATGTTTGGTACTAGTTTATACAGATATCAAACAGCTACAAATGAATTAGTCAGCATATTTCCCAGTTATGAACTCTATGCAACATGTTTGGTACATTCCAAGGAAAAGTCTTTTAGTCTCCTTATTCCTTTATCATCCCTAGAAGCAACTCAGCACTTAGAAAGCTTTTTCTACAGGAGTGGTAGAGAATACCCCTATACATAATTGATAACCTTATTGATTCCATACCTTGTAGTTGTACAACCTTGATTCGGTCAGAGAAAATCATACCTCTAACTGAAACTTATTTGTATCCAAGAAATCCCATTTTTTGTTTTCTTGTATAACATACACAAATTGTCCTTTTTTATGTTTATCGACAAATATCATCAATAAAACTAAATTATTAATTTCCCGTTGCTTCTTGTTTCTTATCTTATATCTAGCTACACCTTTACAACATTTATCAGTCATCATTTCCTCATCCGCAGTTTATATCCAAAGTCATAGTATCCCATAATTGTTTTGGGCATAGCATAAATAATTAGTATTTTTTATCAGTTTATATGCATTGCTTTGCATTTATTATAACAAATTTATTGTTAGCTGGGATTTCTCCAAAAAACTATGATTAAGTATAAATGCTGTAATTTTTTTTAATAATTTAGTGCTTAACTATTATTTTGACACCTCGAGCGAATTCCCCTAAATTTTAATTAAATATTATTGTGTTTTTCAATGTAATAAGCTTTGCATTATTATATATAGGATTAAAATATATTATATGGAGGACATATAATCCTATAATAATATAGCAAGTAAAATATAAAGTATGGCATTCAGCCTTTAATTTAAACAAAGGGGACGGATTTTATATTTAAAAAAGTTTTCAGCGTAAAATAGCCCAAAGGCCTTTATTATAGTATATTATTAAAAAGCCTTCAAATACAAAAGATGCATTTAAGCGTAATTTAGTTAAGTAGTGAAGCACAGTGAATCACTTTCATTAGTTTTCTTTTTATAATTTTGGATTAGAAATATTTTTAGTAGTTTTCTTCAATTTAATCCTTCTCTGTTAGATTTATACTTTTAATAATTTTGCTCAAAATAAAGCAAAGTATATCGGGATGTTTTTCTAGAATATTTGGTAAGAGAAAAATATTCCATATCCTCTATTTTTTCCGTGCTTAACTCTATGTAATTGAATATAAATATTCCATACAGATACGTAATTTATAAGTAATAAAAATATTACAATTAATATTATTGTGTTGTGTTAAGCTTTTTTGTTGCATCACAATTTTATTTTAGATTGAGCAACTTAAAAGAAATTTAATACATTTTTTTGAAAATTCAAGATTATTGAATATATATAAAATATCACACACACACACTTATTTTATTTAATTTACTCTCTATATTTAAAGTTACTGGTAATAAGTGTAATCTTGAACAAAACTCGGATGACGAAGACGAAATTTGTTTTGGTACCTTATTCATGTAATTTGCACCTTCACCTACGATTTTTAACTCGGTGTTGCAACAGCCCATGAGGGCCAAGGTCTAGTGTGCCCATCTCAGTATACGTGACCTAGGGTGTGAAACGCATGAGCAGATGTTTCAGTCAGCCGGTCATTCCAACGTGAAACCTCCAGTGTTAAGCTCCCTAAGCAAGCTTGGTACTCATTTATCGACCCACTGAAGGGATGAATGACTGAGTCGACTCTGCCCACCCCAGGATTGAACCTCGGACCTGTGGTGTGGAAGTGCGATGCACTACCACTCAGCCACTGGGCTTCGCCCACGACTTAAAGAATATTTAAAATCAAATTGTGTATTCACAATACAATAGCGTCATTAAAGGACCAAGAGTAAGGTATGATGTAAGAGTTTTTACTTTACTCTGATAATTTCAAAACCTGCCATGTGTAGACTTCAGCAACATCCTAATGGTGTGTGCATGACAAATCTGTAATGAAATCTGGATTCGAACACACTCCTTGACATGAGAACTACCAGACAGATAATTCTCGACCATAACCACTTTGCTGCTGCAACACGCCTAAATTTTTGTACCAGTTCGGTTTAAAGTGCATTAGCCTCCCATATTCACCCTGGAACAGGATTTGAATCCTGTATTTTACTCAAAAGTCTCTAGAGCTTGACGAAACTATCCCTTAAGTACCGAAAACCCATGGACAGAAGAGAGGAAAAAAACAGAAATAAATGCTTAATCTCTTGCCATTTAAAGCGACAGTTAAACGTTTCACATCCAACTAACTGTAAAATAATTATGATGTGTACAAGAACAATATTAGAATAATTATTTATTTAAAATTAGTAACCAGTTCTAGTAAAGTATTCTATATATTACACGAAATATTTTTCTCATTATGTTTTGTATATATGCTCTACATCAGGGATCGTACTCATTTTGCAAGTGGTATAATTCTCAGTGGCACTCTCTACACCTCTCTATAATTTGTCAATTTTGGAGTAAAGTTGGAATGGAGCTCATGAACTAAAATCATCAGAATTGTGGAAACCAAGATCTAAGGAATTACGAAAAAACCTGGATGATAAATCTAACGATAAATTGACAGTTTTTTTAAAAAAAAGTTATTGTGGATGTCATTACCGGAGAGTTTTTAAAGTAGCAAATTGTTTGTTCCCCACTTTCCCCCCCCCCCCGCTTTTGGTTTTAGATATTTATCTTAAAAATTATTTTCTCATATGAAAAATATGTTGAGTCCATAAAAAAGTTATTTCACAACTGAATGATCAGAATCATTTCAAATCGAAAGTTATAGATTCCTGACGTTGCGATATGAAATAGAATGGTACAGGAGGGGGGGGGGGAGGTTCACATTAAATGTATTTTTTTAAATTGAACTATATTGAAGGGGAACACTTATATTTTTATGTTATTTATATCTTATTTTAATAAATGTGTTTAAAAGATGCACACATTACACACTCCTAGTATAAGTACATTTTTAATTTTTTAATTATATTGAAGGAATAGTTATATATGTTGCTTATTTATATGTTAATAAATATCTTTAAATGATGCATAAGTAATAAGGAATAAAACTTTAAATTTTTATTTTTACCTACTATTCCCTAATCCTGCATGCATTGCCACTGGAATCGAATTGCTTCAAATATTTCCTACTGCTTGGCCCCTTGAATCATATTAGTAGATTGGTTTGTCACACCACAGCTATAAGGTTACCGATCATGATCTACATCTTTTTACACATTTGTTGCGAATACAAATGAGAAGCGTAAAAGCATATGAGAGAGAGCGCGCAATTTATTTTGAAGAAAAATAATAAAATACTTCAATAATTCCCTGTATTTTTCTCAATTTAAGCTTAACTATCAAACAAAAGTAACTTGATTGTAAGAAGCATGTAAGAAATAACTTCCATCGATACTCAACATTCCCAATTTTCACTCTTCCCGTGCTCTCCCCGTCTCTATTAATTCCATTTATTGGCATTCCTTGCTATCAATTGGAACTCTCTTTTGAATTCCCTGCGGCTGTTGAATCTGCCCACCATTTGAAACGTCGTTTTCCTACTGTAATTATTAAATACGCTCTATTGAGTACATTGCCTCTATTGGGGCAATCTTTATCTTTTCCTACATATTGACACATTTCCGAATGAGCTTAATACCTAATTTTCTTTATTTCCATAACAGATACATGGTTTGTCTTTTGTTATAATAATTATATGTTGATATTTTTTTAACATGCATAAATTAATTGTTATAGTAGTAGAAAAAAACCAAAGTTTTAAATTTTAATTGCCTAAAATACCTTCCAGAAGTATTGAACAGTTTTCCGAAATATTTTTATCATAAAATAATTAAATCAGTTCGATGGACAATTTCGTGAATAAAACATAATAAACCATTTTTTTCATAATAAGTGCCAATTTTTTAATAAAAAGGGGTGGAATCTTATTAGTATTTCCTTGCAACAAAATTCACATTCAAATATATGCTACAGTAAAATGTTCTGATTCTTATATTTGTGTTGCATTATTTACATAATGACTTTGTATAAGCGTATAATGTTATTGCGATAAATATCAATTTTATTTTACCTAGCCCATGTCAAAATTTATATCGCATAATGGCGTCAAATATTAATGTTTGCATTATTTGGTAATGTATGCTTCATTCTTAGATTTTCCACTTAAATATTTTCCTTTTTAGATAAAATTATGTTTAAAATATTTAAGGAGATAAAAAAAATATATTCATTATTTCTTTACAAAAAATAATTTTATAGCACATAATGTAAAATATGCCTTCAGTATTATAATTTTTTAAACAGATTTTTCAGGATATTTAATCGTGTAAGCAAAATTAAAACTTAACAATAAAAGCACAAACCAACACAAATGATTACATAATATAACTTTCAAAGTTTTTCGATAATATTATAACCACACAAATGATTATTTTATTTATATAATGTACTTTGAAAAAAAGTTGTTTTGTAAAATGTTTCAGTTTTTATTAATGTGATATGCAAGACCTAAAAGTTGCAATGAATGAGTTGTCCTAAAATTTCTTATGAAATCATATTACTGTAATGAGATTTTGATGGTAATATTCGGTAGACAAAGAAAATAATTTTTTTTCAGTCTGCACGTTTTATTTCGTGAAATACTTTTCATTTTGAATCGTATGATGCTTCTAAAAATATGTCAGGATTTTACAGACGTAAATGACATAAGGAAAGAAAACTGTGTGAAATAATAATAGGAAGGGGTATAACACATCAAAGTACTACAATGCTTACAAAAAAATAATTCTGGTATGTAGCCTTCACATAGTAAAAAAAAATCTAAAAATAAAACAATTTTTTAAGGAAAAAAAAATCCTATTCCTATAGAAGTTTTTGTAATAAAAATGAAATATATGGTAAAAAATGAAAACAAAAAATATGTTTACTTTTAAAATTGCCTTATATAGTTGATCTGTTTTCCCTCAACCCAAGAATATTGGCACTAGGTGCTCTTAAATCTCTTTTTTCAATATTTCTCTTTTCTGGAAAAAAAATTTCTTTTTTCATTCAAGAGAAAGTGGCTTCTACCTTTTCTTTTTTCTTCCAATACTCCTTCAAAGCATACGACGCTTTTGCGATCCTTACGCTTAGAAGTGGAGATGATAATGGATTCTACATTTTATGGCAATCATTACGTGCCAAATGAGAATGGTAAAAACCCTCTGAGATGGGAATTTCAAAAATGGGAAACAGTTGTGCGCTTTTTCGGATTACTCCGAAGGCAATTGGCTTTTTGTGCAATAAAATGCTTAAAATTTAAATTCCTTTAGTCTCAGTGCTTCTTCGGGTTTCAGTTGGAAAGAGTAGTAAATTACGTGGAACTTTATTTTTAAGGAACTGGTGGTTTACTTCGTTCTTGATAGCGCAAATTTGTTATGCTTCTTTGACTGTCAGAAATGCGATATCTAACTCATGAATTTCAAGTCGTAGTTGAGAATTTGAATATTTTTTTTAAACGTTAAAACGGTTAAAATATAATTTATTTATTTATTTATTTTTGTATTTGGGGTGTTTTCTGGTCATTAGTTCCAGATGGGAAGGAATCGCTTTCGCTTTTACAGGCATGGAAAACGCTATTCGAATTGCAAGCATTGATACATACTCTTAAGCATCACCAGTCGGTAATAGATATTCTAGAATTAAATCTGTCTTTCTCAGTAATTCTTTTGAAGAAGATACAGAAAACTTATTTTATATGGACTACTTATTCTTAGTTTAATACTTTATTTATTTAAATGAAAACCATAGAATGTAAAAATTACCGAGCTGTATACTTTATTTTATTTTGGCTGTAACTGTACATACGAACTTTGTTCGGTGCTGATTATTTATATCAGATTCAATATTTGTGCTTGAAAAACTATTTTGATGCTGAAGAAAATAATTTAAATATTTCAAAACCAGTAGCTGGAAAACTAAAATTAATACTAATAATTTACACTATACCTTAATTTTCCTTTAAAAAATCGAAAATCGAGTCTAACTCCATTAACGAATGTTTATAAAATACAAATCTTAAGATTCACTATTAATGTAGATCCCCCAAATGTTTAATTTCTTGCATGATGTCGTTTTTTACAAATAAATAAATTTATAACAAAAAGTTTTTAATATATTGTTCAAATTTAGGTCGAAAATTGTATTGTTTTATTAAATACAAGTTTCTTTTCACTTTGTGTTTGGCATAATATGTTCGAGTAGCTATTAGGAAAAAGTGTTAAAAAAACTTCAAAAAAAGAAAAGAAAAAAAAAGAAAAATGAAAAAAATACAATTATTAATTTTAATTATTAATTTGGTAGTGTACTATAACCCTTTATCTACGGCATTATGATTAACTGCAATTTCTTTCATGTAATTTTTTTCTTTGAATCACTACATTGAAAATTAAAGGATATACATTTACAAAATACTCAACTCTGGGAAATTTAATTAGAGCTAATTAATTAATTACAGATATACTGCTGTAAAATTAATTATACACATTATTCACTTAAAATAAATAGTCAAATATTTTTCTAAGGTATTCATTAACTGACAAAAAATAAGACGCTTACCTTTTGACATTAACTATTTTTTCGGGACAAAAATGATAATCTTCGAAATCCACTGAAAAAGCCAACAGCTGAAAACGCAATTCCTGCTATAAAGCTATTCACCTTCCCCACTAAAATACTTATTATATAACTCGTGCTGCCATATATCTTGGAAGAGTGAATTTAAAAGAATATTTCTGCTATAAGTATCGTCAGAGTATTCGTAAAAATGATTATCCTATGTAATTTTAAAGTGAGTGGTACTTATAAGTACCGTCGGTAGATAAAGGCTTAAAGCAGATATTTATACAAAAAAAAAAAAAAATAATAATAATACATTTTTGTTGAAAGGGTTAAAGAATAAATATACTGAGGGCAAAGATCGGTCGTGAGCACGGGGTTGGCGTTAGTGCACTCAAATCGAAGGTTCCTGTTCTAATGCGACTGAAGAACACCCCCCTGAAAAGGAGATAATACCCACACAATCTATCAATGCTCGAAGTCCTCATGTTGGCGGGGTTTGGATGCTAGCTTTTTCAGTCGTCTTTAACTTTTGTGCTGCTTCTCAATACAGCGTTAATATTATACATAATAAATTCAAGAATTTACAGAGAAAAAATTCAGTTTAACTATTCTGAAATGTAGTCTCTAAGATATATTTTGAGTAATTACGGAGGAATAAACTACACGATACATATATAAAATATATTTTTGCTGAAAAATTATTTGCTGACACATAAAATTTCGTATTAATTATTGCAATTTGGTACAACAATTGGGTCACATATATTGAAAGTTTGAAAAGCACTGGCTATAGATTTTTTTCTATGTTAATATTCAGTTCTTGATGTTTATATGTCCACAGGAGTGAGTATGTGATATAGTTGTAATTTCGTCGAATACAAAGCAACGTGAAGGCTATTGACGACGGATCTCGTAACTATGAAATTCAGTCAAGTGACGAGGACGACACCTGAGTTGGCACCACCCTCTCCAAATTACTACACCTCACCAACGAAATGAAATTGAACCTCGACGGATCTAACGTGTATCAGCTCCTTTACACAGTGACACCCGAATTGGAACTCCCAACACTGTCCCCAATTACATTAAATTCATTTTTAAACTTTAAATAAATATGTTGCACTTGCGCAAACAAAAGTTTTAAGTTTGACCCATGTCTCGTGACGAGGACAATACTTAACTTCTTTCCTCAAATGTCCACATCATACCTTATACAGACTGTGATGCACTATTCTATTTAAGATACGACAGTTTCCATTATTTGGCACGGCTCTTATATATATATATATCTCTTTGATGAAATAAGCCCTGGTATGAAAAGCACTAATTTTGTATGAATATTTTAACCAAGAGCTGTCTATTATTATAAAAATAAATATATATATAATAAATTTTGATTAAGAGATCACAGATTTATAACTATGTGTACAGCTTATTACTCATGTGTTACTGGTTACATAGAATATTACTTATGTGATAGTTAAATCTGAAAAATATAATGAATTCATGAAAATTAATAACAGATACAATACAAGTTTACTATCTAATACATTCGCTTAAAAGAAGTTATGGGCGTGAGTTAGAGCGTCGTAATCATAAAGAGTGGAGAGTTGACAGTCTAGGTGTCGATTTCATCATGTTTTAGTAGTTCAAGAGAATATAAAAGGGAACTTATATTAGTAAATATGGTAATGACCTGCAATGTAATAGTTATGATATGGGGCGGTACAAATGATTAAAAGGCACATTTATAGTGGAAAATATTTTGTTTTTGAGGTGTTCTACAAAATTGTACTCTAATTTTAAAAGCTTTTTAAAGTACCGTAAAATCCAGCATATAACCAGAGACGTCTTAAGACTTCTTGAGACCCTTGTTCTCTATGCAAAAGTAGGCCCTGGGTCCCTACACAAATGTAGGCCCCAAATATGACCCTTAAAAGTAGACAGTACATAGCATACGTTGTGAAATACTCGTACAAACAGTAACTCGAAACAAATAAATGTGCATGACTTACAATCGCATAAACCGGTTCAACTGACTGCCACCTTTTGACAAAAGGAGTAATGATGGTGTATGGTGGGAGACCTAGACCTAAGCTTAGATGACGGTCATCACATGCAGCCAGTTGACATATCGTCCAAAATTCCCAGTTTTTCCGAAAATACAACCGGAAAAAAATTTGACAGTTGATATTATTCGAATCATTATCTTATTAAGGCTGAGTCGAGAACGAGGCGAGGCTCCCAATGTAGCGGAGTCTCTGGGCCCGGATCCAGTTGGCCCATGCCTTAAGACGTCCCTGCTTATAAAGCTCCCTTTTAACACAAAAAATAAGATCAGAGTTTACGGTAACACGTTATGCACCGGTTATAAAAATGAGAGCTTTAAAGATAAAAAAGATAAACATAAAAAAATTGGACTTCTACATATATCAAAATGCAGTTTATTTAAATGAAATGACATTCTTTATAAACTTAAAGGGTTGTATTTTTAGTAGTATACTCTGTTTTTTTCTAAAGCTTAGAATAATAAATATCTCGATTAAATAACTTCGAAACAATAAAGCACTGCACAAGCACATTTCAGGTTTCTGTGTAAAAAAAGGTGTGCTCGTTATATGGTGGATATACCTAAAAAAAATGCCACTTGAAATAATAAGTGCTCATTATATGGTGGATATACCTAAAAATAAAAATAAAAAATACCTCTTGAAAGAATAAGTGCTCGTTATATGCCGTATTTTACGGTAAATTAAAATAGAATGATGATACAGAAGATCTACCATATGTTTGATATTTGCCTACAATCCCAAATCAGTTTGAAAATAATTATGTTACATTGCAGAAATAGTTGAAGTAATTATTTCTAAATGTTTCAAATACTTAAACAGTGACTATACCAAGGAAACTATTACTGTTATAAAAAAGTAATTTTTCAATGTTTTTGTCTTTTAATGCTGACAATATTATGGCATCACTATTAGATATCTTAATGAAATTTCGTATGCATTTTGAACACTAAATAATCATTAGATAAAAAAAATTGGTATATATTGGGATAATTTTTTAATAAAATCTACAGGATGAGCACAACAGGTGGACCCAATTTTTAAAAACCATATTATCGAAACTGCAGCACATATTACAATAAGTGATACATGATTTTAAATAGAAATATTCAAAGTTTTTTCAGTTACAAATGTTTAATGTGTAATCCATTTGTGTGTGTGTGTGCTACACGGCATTCGTCCAATCTGTAATCCAGTTCGTTCCACACATTTTGCAGCATAACCCTATCAACTGTTTATAATGCTCATAAATGCTCACTTATCATCCTCTGCTATTTGCTGTATGGATTCCCAATGATACGGCTTGAAATTTAATTTTTTTAAAAATTTTCCATACGTTTTTCTGGCACATTCCAAATTCACAGGCGGAAACTCTTCAAAGCAAAAACTCTTTGTCATTGTCGCCATGTTTGAATTTTTAACCATAGCGACCTTGAATGTTCTGCAACCTGTTGATTATTAGTGGGGTAAAAAGGTATATTTCTCTTTACATTCATGTATCACTTATTGTAATATGTTCAGTAGTTTCTCGATAATATTATTTTTTTTAAAATTGGGTCCATTTTTTGTGCTCCCCCTGTATAACAGAAACTATTAATTCGTATCTCACGCTTTTGTTGTTTGGACCGTTTCGTGTCCTCTGGATCGCTATTGTTTGACATTTTCGTGTAAGAATGAGAGAGAAATGCATAGAGTGTGTGGATATTTATTAAAGTCGCATTTAAAGTAACATGAGGACTATTGACAACAGACCTCGTAATTTTGAGCTGCACAGTGAGGACAACATCTGAGCCTGCACCCCATTCTCCGAACTTCCATTCCGGACTAATGTGAGGACAGTAAGCGTCAACAACTGATTTAACGCGTGCATCAGCCCCTCTACACTATGTTTCTTCAGTGGCATCAGGACTCGAACCGGTAACTTGACAACCCCGGCCATGATTTCATGACCTTGACAACTAAGCTAGCGCCACATCGTGATATAGACAAAACTGAAACTCAGATGGATTTGTTTTTTGTTTCTTTGCTTCTTGTGAATTACGGATCAATAAAAAGACAACGGAACATTTTTTTAAAAACTTTCTTTGGAAGAATTTGTAAACCATATTTTTTCCAGTGAATTTAATCTGTGTTCTTTTTAAATTTAATTTTAAACAAAGCAAATTTTTTTTAGAAGTTCTTAAATTCCAGAACCAAGGATAAGTCTACGACATACGATAGGTGATTTTTGCTTGTCTCTTGAGCGGGTCAATGCTGCTAATAATGCAATAGATAAAAAAAAGTTCTAAGTTCACTGAGCTTCAGAAACAATCCGGAAAAAAAAAAAGAATTTCCCATCAGGCAAGACGACAATGAATTTCCTGCTAGAAAAGAAGGAACGGAGAAAATAAATAAATTTTGTTAGTTCAGAAAGTTGGTCTTTTTTTTCAGTACTGCTAAAGGTTGCCGAAGTCATTATGGATTAGAGGAGCTTCACCTTGATAAGATTTACCTTCTAACACAAAAAAGCTTGGCGTTTCTAATCTGAGGAACTTCCTAAAAACGTGTCCCCAATACTAAAGGCAGGATTTATTTGGTCTCTCTTCTTCGCCAAGTTATTTTCCTTGACGAGGGAATGGACTTTGAAAAGGCAGAAAAGTTGACTCTCTTTCCCATCACAGCAGCGCAGAAAAAGAAATCATCATGCGGGTACATCGCTCTCGAGAAAAATCCTTTTTTTATGAAAATCTCTTAACTAAGAGGGAAAGAATAGCCAGAAACCCGAGATTTAAGAGTAAAATGCACCTTCTCAGTGAACTCAATGAGCGATAATGTCTCAACTCTCATTAATTCTTTCCGTCGAAAGTTTTAAAAGGGAAAATTTGGATTTCGGAGATGCATTGTGTCGCGCGGTAAAAGATTCACAAAAGTGGATTATAAAAAGACTTTTAAAAACTTTCAGATCTGCTCAATTAACTGATTAGCCGAAAGGGATTTTATTCACAAAAAAGATTCTAAGGAATGGTATAGCATTTTTTTGTTTTTGTTTTTTTTTTTTTTTTGTTCGAAGAACTTCGCAATTTTTCTTAGTCTGTTGAATTGATAATGAGTTATTTTCGTCATCAGTGAACACACTAACTGGATGCGGGCTGCTAAAAGCATGATATTTTATTTTCTTTGTGTTTTTGTCATAAAAATATTTTATAAATGTCAAACGAGTCTTTTATGTGTTTTCAGACAAATTCTCCTGTACTGTTATTTCTGCATCGTGTGTTGGATATCAAATAAGGGTTTTAAAACTCAAAATGTAGATAAGACATTATTTTTTTAACACAGTTATTTAAGAGAGAATGTGTTTATTTTTTAAAAAGTATACTTTATTTCTTAAGAACTCTAATTTTTTTTTTAAAAAAAACGACCCACTTTTTGTAATAAATATTTCTGCAAAGTCAAATTTGGGGGAAGCAGATTTTTGTAAAAAAAATTTATATCGAAAAATTCCCTTTTATTTCTGAGACATTACAATATACTTAGGGTGGGAAATTTCATTAAATGATTTTTATTAATATCTAAATAAATATTTAAGTTAAGTTGGAATATTATAAAGTTCTAAGCACACACACATTACTAAGAAATAAAAAAAAACCAATGTACCTATATAACATTTATTTTCTATATAGATTCATTGTTATGTACATAATGTAGTAAAATTTCAGCTATTAATGTTCATTTGTTTTCTTTCAGGACAACCCGAGTAGTATGAAGAAAAATAGATTAGATTCAATTCCTTAGTTTAAAAGGTTACAATGCTTGATAAAAGCTGTTTGTGGAAAAGATAGCTCTTTATATGACATTGTTGTGAGGTGGGAAGTAATGGAAAGACTGGTCACATGTCTCTTACAGACGATATAAGAAGTAGAAGGCCATCACTAATGGGGACGGTTATGCCACAATGAAGAAAGTGGAGAACTTTATTCTGTAAGACTAAAGAGCAACCATTCAAGCGATCATGAATGACACATATAGCAGTTGCAGAAATTTGAATATGTCAAAGGTGTCAGCAGGCTGGACTTTAAGATAACTGACTAATTTTCAGATGCAAACACATGGCCGATGTAACCGAGTATCCATGCTTGCAAACTAGTGGCAAGTGTTGTCGAGAAGCGGGTTTGAATCCTGGTGCATCTAAAGACCAGCCGTATAGAGAAGGTAATGCATGTTAAACCTGTTCAATCTCAAACTCCTCAAGTTGGCGGGGTTTGGAAATTTGGAGAGTAAGGTGGCGACACAGAAGTTAACCTTGTTACCTGAGGTTTAAAATTGCAAGGTTCATTCACCGTATACCTCACAAAAGTTCAAAGCAAGATATTTAAAAAAAATCAAAGTCTGAAGCAAGTGCGTTGCGACCTGTTAAGGGAGATTTTGAAAAATTTAGAGAATGACGAAGAAGAGTTTTTTTTCCTCCTGGTAACTATGGATGGACTTAGGATCTAAAAATATGATCCACAGACTAAAGAGTTAAGAGAATAGTGAAAGCACAGCGAATCCCCTCCAAGTAGACTGAGGTGCGAAAGTTAATATGGTACGTCATGCTGTTGGCTTTTCGGAACTGTTGTGGAGTCATATCTAAAAAATAATCTCGAGAAGAGTCAGACCACAACTAGAGTATGTCACTGCACACTGCTGAACTATCTACGGTGCTCTGATACAGAAATATTGCAGTATGATCACCAAAGGCATCGGTCATTTTGCTTCACTTACGTCAAGACGCAGTTAAGGAATGTATGTGATGCAACTTTGAAATTTTACGACATGAGGCCTGTTCTCCTGGAAGCGATTTTCTTCCAGAATTCAAATGTAGATGTGGTAGCCTAGTGCTTAATGTCAAGGACTCATGGCTTACGTGTCATGAGTTTGAGCGAAGTACTGCTGAAGACCCACAGTGTAGAAGAGGCCGATGCACTTTAAATCTATCAAGACTCAGATGAGTACTTTTAAATTGCTCAGACTGAAATAAAATATTTTTAGTATGGTTTTTATAATTTTTTACTGATCTTTAAAAAATAAATAAAGATTTTAGCTCATTTGTTTCTGATTTGAATTATTAACTATCCGTCACCTGCCTGCTTTACTGGATGCTGTGTGTGTATGGTTATGTATTATTTTTAAGTTATTGATATCTAAACTTTATTACTAATCTTTCGATTGTATTCAAAAACATTCTTATAACTCATTCGATTTATAAAGGACAGGGCTTAAATTTCTAAAACAGATGTATGTTTACCTTTTACGCCCTCGTAACCTCTATCCTCAAAATCAATTTCCGAAAAACTTTCTCTTAGGAGATTACTATTCAACAAAAAAAAAGCACCTTTGCCAAATTTCAAGTTTGTAGGTCTAAGAGCTCAAAAAACGTTAATTTTTCACTATAACATCCCCAACCCAGTTTGGGGATCGGTTTCCAAATAAATTTTAGTAATTTAATATTTAAATTAAATCACAACATGTTATAGGTGCTTTATGTAAAACCACTTTTAAGCAAAGTATTGTAACTGTTATTAAGATAATTTAATGGAATTTTTTAATATGATTTATACTTATTAATAATATTATGTTTTGATCTAAGTATCCCCTGTAACTATACATCATATTGAATAACCGGGATACGTGCATGTTTACTCAAACTGTCAAGGTCTATCGAAGTTATCTGCAGTCACATTTCATTTGTTTTTGTAGTCACTCACACGCGTGGAGAGAATATTTTCACTTAAATATATTGTTCTGAATGACATTCAAATATTTATAGCTCTGCGAGAAATCCTGTGTTATTTGCATGAATTTTTTCAACCTAAAATTTAGAAGCTATTTTTGTTTTCATTTAGATTTTCATGTCAGATCTGTTGATACGTCGATAAATTACTCCCTCTCCTTTATTATAGGGGTTTTTTTACGACTGAAAAAAAGCTTTACTTTGTAAAATAGTGTACTAAAGAGTATGAAATAATTTCGTGGAACCCGGGATAGTAAACAACAGAATATTCACGATATAATAGGTAGCACATATAAAGAAGAATGTTTTAATATTCTTTTATTATAAATATTGCATAAAGGTTTTAAAAACATTACAAAATAAAGTTATATACATTGTAAATAAAATTTTAATTTTTTTAATGGCTGGGATGAGCTTTTGGTACTTGTAGTTATACAAACTTCATAGAACGTGAATCCGTTTGGCACACATCTATTCGATTTTTTTTATTGCGGTTCGTGGAACTCAAGGGTACCATGGTACACAGTTTAAAGACCTCTGATCAATACTAAAACATTTTTTTAATACGATTAACATTTAATTTAAAATTAATAATGGTCTATACAAAGTACGAGAAATCAGTAAACCAACGTTGAATGGAGAATTTTTACCACGTCCTCCCCAAATTGTTCTCTAGAGAGCCTGAATTATTAATTTTGCACCCATTAAAATTGACTATACATATATATTGATACTTCAAAACTATATTCTTAATACTTATTATCGAGGCTTCCTACAATATTTAAAAATATTTTTTACATTTTGATATCCTCACTATTATCTTGCTAAATGTGCTTTTCGTAAGACTTTACATCCATGTACTGGATTAAACGGTTTATTTTAAATCCTCTTGATAACATCCAATATTTCTCGACATAAAGTTCTTTTTTTTAAGAAATTGACCTTCATCTTGCAGACTACTTGATTAAGTATATCCCAGAAGGCGTAATCCGTGATTATGAGAAAGGTGGCTGTAATTAAAGATCGAAACCTCACCCCACTTTTCCTGCCCCAAATTGAAATTGAGAGGGAAAAAAAAGTTGATAAATAAGAGCTCACTTAACTTTCCAGTTCTCTTGACAGTTGTGGGCTGAACCTTTCACAGTTCAGTAAATATTAGTGCGAGGGGATGGGAGGGTTAAGAATTTTCTTTTGGTCTCATAAGCCAAATAATGCCTCTCGACCCTAGTTTGGAGCGCTACTAGGTGATGCAAACAATATTATTAGCCACTAAGCGGTCTCGCATAATTTTCACTTCTGGGGCCCTTGAAGTTTGTGGAAAAGGGGAGTGCGAGGTAGAAATATGATCGAGTCGTTAATCCTGACAGGTTTTGATTGATGTAGAATAATAACTTTTTTCTTTTTTTCACCATTTTTCCTCCTCTCCTTTTCTTCGTATTTTCATCTTCCGCATGGAGTTACGGTTCGAGATCGAAGAATGTTGATTATACTAGGCACGATAAATTTCTAAAGCTTGCTAGATTGCAGGAAAACTTTTGGTGAAGAAGGATCTTAAATTCTGGTTTCGTTCAATATGCGCTCGAGTCAACGTTATGGATTGCTTCCTTTTCTGCTATTGGAACCCTACCCTGCCTGAGTAAATTGTGCCTAGGCCTAGAATGCTAAAAAAGGGGGAGGGTAGAAATATTTTATAACTAATAATTTTCGAAAGAAAAAAGCGGTGTTTTATGTTGTAAGTTAGAGCTTCCTGTTATATTACGATGCGTTTCATTTCGCGACGAGTGAAAAGGCTAGTAAGGTAAACACTATAACAGTCTTTTTAGTATTTTCAGCCTCTTTTCTAAATTTAATAAAGAGAGAAGTTCCATTTCAATTCCAAACTAAAATTGCTGTTTTATATGTAAACTTGTTTTCCAAAGTAATTTGTCAGCACCTGTAACAATTTAATTAAATATTGTTTACTAATTCTCGTATTATAAAGATCAGGCTCTTAAACTGAAATATGGCGTGAATAAAAACATGATAAAATGTAAATTAAGTTTAATTTCAGAAACTGATCATATTCTTACACGAAATGCTTTAACACAACAAAGGTGATATTTAATTATCATAAATTGCAGATGAAGCGAAATCAGGGAAGTGAAACTAATTTTTGCAAGTAATTTGTTTTATATTAAAATATAAGATGTTTATATCCCTTTATTCAATATTCAACATTCTATTACGACATATCTAAAGCAAGCATTTTCGAATTGTGTTGTTTAAAAATAAATTGCTTAAACTCAAATCTTATTTGATTAGTAAAACATTTAATAAAATTGCTTATGATTTTTCTATTATGTTATATTGTTAATAAAATGATAAATACTATTTGCATATAAATGACAGTTTTGAAGTTACGTATCGTTGAAGAAAAAATATAACCGGGGTTTTGATTAATAAAATGTAAGGAATTTTAAATATTTTCCATATATTAGTAGTAAGAACCTTTTATCAAGCTTATAGTGAAGAGATGAATTGTTAAAAGTTTTTAATCTGTTTATTTATGTAGTATGTAATGCATATTTTAAAATAATAGCAATATGTTGTGAATAATATAAGGAAACTCTTAAATTAAATTTGTTATTTTTATAATTTTACCATAAACTCTCAGACAAAAAGATAGGATCAACTAAGAAATAAAGCAAATAGCTATACCAGAGGCGTAATACATAATATTGTGGGATTTGTGTGATTGAAACAGTAAGAAAAGAAGTAAAAATTTGAAGCAGAACCTAAGCTCGTTTTTGTTATGGAAATTTTAAAATTAATTATTATTTTTATACAAGCTTTAGAAAGAGCATTTAATTTAATTTACGATTGAGCTATATAGAAAAGATAAACTTAATAACCAAAACAAATCCGAATTTAATTTTCATTAAATTCTTAGGATATGGCATAGAGACACAAGTATTTATAAAATGCACATTAATATTTTATTTACCAGTTGTTTTTTTTGTAAGTTCAATAAAAGCAGAATCAAGGTTTATTTTTCTAAACAGCTTTAGTATATAGACAATGATGGCTGATTTTATTTCGAATTACTCCTGTGTAATCTTTATTTTAAATCTAATATTTCGAAAACTTATTTTACTTCTTTGTATAGCTTTAATAGGTAAAAAAATAATAAAACCAAACCACGTAATTTACATATTTTTTATATCAGATTATTGCATAAACTAAAAGATATTATTTGAGCTTATAATTTTTTTTTAGTAAATGTTTCAATGGAATACTCCATTTTTGAAATTTATATTAACTACTAAATAATAAAAAAGTAGAATCAAGAATGCTTTGAAATTTAAAGAAAAAAAATATATAATATTCAACCTTAAGATATAGAATAAATTTGTCCACGAATACCTCGAAATAAGGCGAACTAATTGAATTCTCTATAGTTAATATGAGACGAACAAAGGAGGGTTGTCTACCTCACTCAACTATTTTGAAAACATTGAAGTATTTTAAATAATCAGAAAAAAATACTTTGCTTGAAGCATTACTTAAAATAGCAAACTCTGTGAGTAATTTGTATAGAAATAATTATCATCTTTCTTAAGATTATAAAATATTTTTTGTACTGTTGTACTCCTTTGAGTTTATGTAAATATGTCTGTGTGTAACGTTTCTATGGAAACATTAAAACCTTTCGGGAAACAGTTTTTTATTCATTCACGAAGAAAGCTGTCAACAACCTCTCAGCGATGCAAACCAATGCAAATTATTCCTTTGATTTGGAATTTGTATTTATTTCAATAACTGCTACATCATAATCTTTTAGATAAGGTTTGATATGAAAGTAAGTGACTGAAAGAACGGCCTAAAACAATACAATTCAATAAAATCAGATTGGAATTAGAAGGTTGATGAAGATTTGAGAGCATTAGCTGTTTAAATCTATACGAGATATAGTAGGAAAATAAATATTATAAGCGAAGTATAAACCGGATATGTTATAATTGAATTACCCTCATTTATATATGGGGGGAGGGTTAATTTCATTGATTCAGATGTTACAGTTATGGCAAGAGAAAGAGTGGAATGTGGAAAACAAGAATGTGTCAATTTATTTTAAGCATTACAAAAGATCAATTTCTGCGCAACATTTCTCTGCAATTGTCAAACGACAAAATAAATGGAATTATCTCTTCCTACATTCACACTGATTGGGAAAATTTATAATGGGGAAAATATAAATACTTGTTCAACTGTAGGGAAATATTCGCTATTTTCAGAAATTTTGTAAGAGTTATTAGGGAAACATTTCAATCGCTCAGTAAGGTCATGAAAGATATTAAAATATTCTTTTACTGGGAATCGCGTATAACTGCAATCTGCCCAAATATAGGCTTTAATCACTTTAATACGAAATGAAATGAGACTTACTTTTCGTAATATGGTAATCGTAATTATGATTTGGTAAAAAAAAAGGTACAAGTTTAAGATTTTAAATTATTAAGTTTAGTTGTGTGTGTGTGTTACACACACGCAAACACAAATCAGTTTTAATTTCATGTAGAGAAAAATAGCAATTTTTTAAAAAAAATATTATCCATTTCATTTACTTATTTTATACACCAAACATTCTTTAACTAGAAATCGGATTTGTTCTTTTTGTATATATATGTGTTTATTTATTACCTAATAACTTACCATGAAATTTTAAGAAATGAACAAATCATCAACAGTTGTTCATGCAAACATGTTCCCTTATATCGCAGGAAAATCAGCGTTATACAAGAAATATAATGCATTGGTAAATTACAGTCTGCCTTTCTTTCATTGTATTCAGTTCAGATGCTGATGTCCGTTGGTGTGGTGTGGTAGTTAGGAGAGGGGGGTGCCAGCTCAGGTGTCGTCCACGTCACTTGACCAAGGTTCAAAATTACGTGGTCCGTCGCCAAAAGCCCTCGTGTAGCTGAACAGTGCGACGTTAATATTCAATCAATCAATCAGATGTTGATGTCAATAGGGTTTTCGAAAATTTTCGTATATCTTCCTGCATTATGATAGAGGGTGGTTATTTTCTTAAAAAATGAAGAATTGTTTCATTTTTTGTGAGTAATATATTAAAGGAAAAAAATTATAAAGTATATTTCTGTAGTGATAGTTTAAATTTGTTGCTTAATGATACAAATTTTTAAATTAAACTTTGAAATACAAATTTTCCCCTGATTTTCAGGGATTTTAAACGTAAGAATTTTTTTTTTCAGAAATTTAAATATGATTACACATATTATTGCTATTACAAGCTAAGACTTAATTGAAAAAAAAGGGTTTTTATAACATTTTAAAAATTTTCTGTTATAGTTAAAAAAAAAAATGTTTCCTATTTGTAATATAATTAAGTAAGAGTATGAAACAGCAAGCAATGATATATGTATTTTCTACATTTACAACTTTACATTCTTTGAATAATGTTATTTTTTAAAATGTTAATTAATTAAGTTATTTAATTTTAAATATTTTCTGCTGATTGATTTTTCATTGTTAAAACGCATTTATTTCTCATTGAAGTCTGAAAATTCTTAAGAATAAGAGAGAGAAGCAACATCAAAAAATAAATTAGGATTTTAAAATAATCACTGACGAAATATGGCTATTTTTTCTTTATTATTTATTCTTAACACAATTGCAAACTGTATCGTTACTACTATTTATCTCTTTATGTATGAGAAAAACGACTCACTAACTCTCACATCACAAGTTCTCCTAACTCTCCTATCTAACTTACATATTAAAATCTACGTGCCCTGCAGACTTTAATTTTGAGAGGCATGTTTCTTGAGTTATGCAGAGATTCGCTATGAGAGGGTTTTGCCAAGATTGACTCTTAAGGGGCGTTGCAGGGTCGTAATACATAAAAAGTTCCAGTTTTGAATTATTAGTCTTACGGACTTAAAATTTGCCAGGCATGTATCCTTTGTAGAGTAGAAATGTATTTGTAACAGGCTGTGAGGAGAACGACTCCCAAGAAGGAGGGTTGTGGGGGCTTCAAAGATAAATATATTTCCTTTTTAGAAATTTTAATTAAGAGCTGACAGCTAATTTTAAATAAACATTATATCCCTTTAGCCGGCAGTGGCTAATACGTCTGGCCACATATTAAAAAAAATTTTTCCAAGAGGGTAGTGGATATTTAGTCCATCCACATGAGTTAATTGAAGCTAAAACGCATAAAAATCAATACGATGGCAGGACGATACCTTTTTTGCATTTCATGACCCCTGATGGGTATTTAAAAACAGTTTTTCTTGGTGTAAATCTACAAATTGTATTTTGATCACTACAAATAAAATTTCTGATCTTTGAAAAAAAATTCGACATGTCTTAAGTATACTTTTCTCTCATCTGAATGGATTAAGCAAATGTGCAATTAAAATAAAGATTTTATTTAGGTTTTTGCAAAGCCTTTATATGTGGCTAGAGGCTCTATCCACTGCCCACATAGAATAGAAAAATGACCTAGAAATTTTCGCTTTTCCTCCACTCGAGAGAGATCACTTAGAGTCATGTGAGAATGTTGGGGCTCGAAAATATAAACAAACTTTGTTTACAATATGTGGTACAAGATTCTAGGGTTCGAAAACTTTTCATTACTCCTTTTCTGCTAGGGGAGAAAACGTTTGCATATTATAAAAATCCCCAGTAAATATGTCATCAAATTTGTGAAATAATTAAATTAAATTCTCAAAAATATTACTTTATTTCTAACTTTTTACACTCAAATTAAATAAAATATTAAATGTGGATGTATACCAATTCCAATGTATATTCTAAGTAAGTATTCTATGTTGCACAATTATTCTATTATTATTCAATTACACTTATACTTTGTGTTTAACTGTTATTGAAATAGTTATTACATAAATGTTAATTTTTTATAAAAAGTTTATTGTAATGTGATTCATTATTTTTGTCCTGAAAAGTAAGTTAAATGTCTTAAGTGCTCAGTGATTATAACATCTAGCCGCCACCCAGGAAAAAAACCCTTGATCAGATATTTTTGTCTGATTAAATAATGTTTATAGAGGAAGAGAGCATTACATTTATCAAGTATTTTATCACAGAAAAGTGTATTTTAGCATTGTGCTCGTTAAAGGGATATAAGAGGGTTTTTTTTTTTATTACAATCGAAAGCTTACTGTGTTAGGACAGATAACAATAACATGAAAAAAAGAATGTGTACTCATACAGCATCATCAAATATCTACCTAGCCGGATGGGTAACAGCCAGTCCAAAGATATTCAATGTCTTTGTTTTTCCTTTTTACTTAAGAATGCAATTAAAAAAACATCTTTGCATGTATTAAAATACATAAAATAAAATAAAGAACGAATCAAAAAACATTTAATACCATTGAATTCCCCTTCCCCCCTTCAGAATTAAATAAGTTATAAAATGTTTCCCATTTAATCTTTTTTTCTCTCATTTTTTGAAGGGAAATTATTAGAAGACCTTAAAGTGCTCTCTCTTGGAATATATATATAAATAAAAATAGCACAATTTGAAAATAACTCTGTCCAAATATTTTAAAAATATATTTATTTTAAGAATGGTAAATGTTCTCTTTTTTCGAATAATATATGTATATATATACACATACGAAACACTAGATCGTGGCATCATTGCAAATTAAATTTGTATTTAATAAATATATATATATATATATATATATATGTATGTATTTTACGCATACATTATTAAATGCAGTCACTGATGTCGTAAAACTTAGATTTAAATGACGACTTCTTTACCCTTCAAATTCTTCAAAAATACCTCTGATTATATTTAGCATACTCTTCCCTCTTCGAAAATGCATATTCACTTTGAATTTGTGATTCAAAATATACACTACTCCGTTTTTTCTCATCACACTTAAATAGAAAGGTAGAAAATTCAATACATGAAAATAATTTAGTGAAAAAACAATTAAATATTTATTGTAATCAGTAGTGCACACAGAAATTTTTCAAGGAGGAGGGGGGGAGATCTAGGGTGGAAAGTTAACTATTCTTGTATCATGCTCTTTTTGATTTTGTCGATTTTCGGGAACAAAAAAAAAGAGTAAAAAACTAATTATTGAATAAATAAATAGCATTAATTAATAAAATTAGTTATTGATAACAAATACTTAATTAAATTTAACGTATTATATACTTAGAATTATAATCAATCGGGAAAAAAATCAAGGTCTTGGGGGATGTCCGGACCCCTAGGACTCCCCCCACTTATTGTAATCATATAATTTTAATGAATTTGTATTTATTTATTACTTGTATATTAATATATTTGTATTTATGTTTCGTATATTAAATTGATATTTGTTTAACTTTTACTTTATCTGTAGAAAATAAAATGTGAAATATTTTTGAAATAATATTAAATCCCATATTTTACTACCCCATATTCTAATTATTACAAATTCTTTAGAGATAATTTCATATATAAAATCATTATTTCCTTTAAAAATTTATGAAGTTTAAATGGAAAACTGAATTTCATACACTAGATTTGTAAGAAAATAGTTCTAAGCATATAAAAACATTATTGAATATTATTTAAGTCACAATACTATTTATTTATACTTAATTTCTACACACTGAATAATGTTCTTAACGAGTTTTGCCTTAATATACTTGCGATGATGAGAAACATATACTCCAGAGTTTAATTTGAATAGAACAGTTTATAACATTTTAGACTTAAGAAAACGAGGTAGTTTTTTATTTTTTCCTTAGATAAGAAAAGATTCAATAAGAAAATTTCTAATAACGTACACAATAGTTTTCTACTACAAATGTTCTGCAAGTATTTCAAATAACTCTACATTTTAAGGTCGAACAACAATGATAACCAGAAATTGAGTGAGCATTTTTTTTTG
>BMAV01027812.1:48673-62033 GCA_019973955.1 Trichonephila inaurata madagascariensis | reverse complement strand
CCCCCCCCCCCCCCCTTAAGGTAATTTTTACATTTTCGTGTATGTGTATTATTAACGGGGTGGAACGTGCATTAATTTACACATAAATTTTCAAATTTAATATACACTTAATTATTTAATTCGTTATATATTATTTATTGACAATGCACACCATTTTTGGAGTACTTGATTTTTATTTGTTTAATTTTTACACCTTTCATCAGTTTTTATAATACATAATTTCTTTTAGAATTTGAAAATAATTTTATCAATGATCTAATTATTAATGACTCTAATATTATAAATGCTACAAATTTAGTATTAGGTCTTAATACTTTCCTGCTTCGAATCATTCAGAGTTAAAATATTTAAATTTGCTCTATTTACGGCTTTCCATCTACATAATATATGTTATTTTTAATGCAGATTTTCCCTGAAAAAATTACAAATATTTGAAGCCATTTCAACGATATTTTCCAAAAGCAAAATCACAAATTGAGAATTAGTATATATTAATATATATTACGTATAGACGGCATTATAAATAATTGTTTCTTCCTTCTTATTTAGCAGAAAATAATATCGATTATTTCCGTCATTATTTACTTTCGAAATAAAAAAAAAATTCTGTTCTGAGAAAATATGTGTATATTCATAAGTATTTTTCTTTTCTAAACAGATTTCTTGCTAATTAAATTTTGTTGTTAAACGTAACTAACAAAGGCAGGGTATTAAGATTAAGTATTTGTTTTTAAAATATTCTTATCTATGATTGTCTATGCTTAGTCATTATATTAACAATGCTTCTTTATCTAAAAATAAATTATAATTGCTTCTTTTTCGCAACTTAACATTTTAATAGAGATTTATTTTCAAATATCTTATGTTTTCTATAAAAATTTCAAAGTACTTACCATTGTAATATTTTTTTTTGTAAAAAGAACTCTGTGTGCGTAGTCCTAAAGATTTGCATTTAATTTTTTATAAATAATCTATCTATTGTGAAGTTTTGTTATACCTATTTGATATGTTTTTTTAGAATGAATCACTACATCTGTGATGAAAGTTTTTTCGAAATACTTCAAAGAACTTCTATTAATTCTGTTTCTTTAGTATAGCTAGGCTTACTTTGTTATTCAGTTCGATCTGAAAAAGTCTTCGTAATCACTTCGGAAAAGCTTTTCTTATTTCAAATGGAATCTTTTATCCCAGCCTCCGTTCTGATAATAAAAAAAGGCTAAGCTCTATTTGTATGTTTTTTATTAATCGATCTCCAGCCCATTAACATATATGTGGGAATAAGTTTTAGTTTGAATGAAAAATCTCAAGATTTTGTTTATTTATGTATCCAAATTTTAAAATAATATTTTAAAAGCTAAAGGTTTTTGTGTATTTGCTCATTTGTGTCTCTTTCAAAATGATTAAGGAATAAATTTATTCATGAGATATATTTTTTACTTAGAAGTGCAGCCTTGAAAATTATAACTCTTCAAAAATTTTTAAAAATGTTTCTATGATTTTATAATGCAAAAAACACTGAACTCTATATGGAAATATATATATATATATATATAAATAGATTGAAAGAAGAGAAATTAAAAAAAAAACGGTGGTTGATTGCATATTAATATTAAAATATATACAATTAGTTAAAAGCAAAAGTGAAAGCGAAAAAAATGTCCATGTCTAAGGAATATGAAAATTATTTAATATCATACTGAATCAAAAAACCGCACTTTTGGGATGTCTTAACAGGAAAGGTCATGGAGCTATATATAGAAATTTTAAGGCTTTCATGAATGAAAAAAATCAGGAAACTGGTAAAGTTGGAAAGGTTGATGCACCCTACAAAAAAGCAGCACAAGGAAAATATTTTTCAAGAAAAACTTTTCATGTAATAAAAATCTTTTTAAAAGATAGATAATTCTTTTGGTGAAAATACATGTTGATGACATCTGTCCTTACATTAGATGACAAAAAAAATGTAAAAGAATGAAACCGACAAATTTTTTTCGTTTAAAAGTCATTAAATGTTTTCATGTATAAGACTATACTAAAGAAATATTTTAGTTTATGCATTTTTTCCTTAAAAAATTACTATAAAAAAAATACACGTTAAAATAATGTTATTTTTTGAGAAATGTGCACTCCAATTTAAATTATTTAAGAATTTACTCAGTACTAAATTTAGCATTTACAAGAAGATTTAATGCATTAAATGCATCCAAGAATTACAAAGATTTTCAATTAATTCACATTCTTGATGGTTCTAATCTTTCTGATGATGTTTAAAAATTTAATGTCTTTTTTTAACCTGAAATTTAAATTTATAATAATGAATTGAAAGTTAGATATTTAAATCTTAAAGTCAAACACACGCCATCACGTAAGAAAATACGCCAAATTTTGACTTATCCTGATTGCTAATATTATAAATAGGTAGCATTGTTTTTAAATATCTTAGATACTGTGCTGATGTTATAAATAGGAGACTCTGATTTCAATTATCACAAATTTTGCTGCCACTTTCCCCCTTAAACTGTTAAATGGACTTTTCTACTATTTTTCTTGAAGGATGAAGGTCTAAAATTAGCCGGGATAGAAAGAATTCATAGGCTTCTTTTCCCAACAGAAATGAAATTTTACCACGGTAGTCTTTTTTGACCAAACGATCGCGTAATCCCGATGGAGGTAGACAAGATGTGCCGCAGGAGGTGTATTGTCGACGTTCTCGACGTACTTACAGTTGGTCTTTATATTATAAATTGGTTCTTCTAATATAGAATTCTGTTTGTAGTAGCCTTACGTATTATTTATTGTTGAGACAACGAAATTACTCCTATGACATAGTATCAATAACAGAGAATTATTTTTATAGGTTACTTTGGTCATTTATTATTTGTTACTTTAACTATGTGCTTAATGTATAAATGTATACAATTTTAAAAATGAATATTAAAGTCTTGATTATTTTGTGTGCTGCATTTTTTTTACTAAGAAAAGATGTAATTCCAATTTAAGAATTCAACAGAATTTTCAATTTTGCTGTTTCAGGTATGATTCTAGTATAAATTTAAGTGCCGACTCAGAGTTGCCATTTTTTTTAAATGTCAGTTATTTCAGTGATTTCCAACCAATCGATCAAAACATGCTCATTTTTAAGCTATACGATGACAGTATAATTCACCTTAATTAGATAAATCTTTTTCTTCTATTTTTTAATAACATACATGCTTTAACTTCTTACAAAAAGAGTTTCTTTAGTAGTACAAAACATTAATTCCTAAATTGACTCACTATATTATCAGACTTGTAGAAAAAGATATTTTTCCAAAAGAACTTAAGAAATTAATTTGACAATATTTGTTGAATAGTGTAAACATGTTTCGAAAAACAACATACAGTAGAATGAAATACGTTAGATTTCTAAAAGTAACATATTAAGAAATATGTAAAACGAATTAGAAGAATGAAAATACATCTGATAGATAAGAAACAAAATGTTGTATATTAAGTAGAATTAAAACAGTAAAGTGAAATGTGTCTACTGATAGGATTGTTCTCTAAAAATATTGTAGTGCCATAGTTCATCCAAATTTATTGAGGATTATGCGACACCAGTAAATAGAAGTAGAACTAGAAAACTACTAAAGATTTATTTGATTGAAAATACCTAAAAAAGCTTTGTAATAAGCTCTTTAAATTAATATTTTGACTTCGATGAAAAAAATGTGCTTGAGTAAATGATTATTTAATGTGAATATATGTTCGAAGATTTCAATTAAATTTTACTTACATAAATGTTGCAGTAGTAATGCACTTCTAAGAAATTGTAGAGTCATTTTACGGTTCTTTAAATATTAATATTCACAGAAAAAACTATGGAAAGTCTTTTAAAACAGCGTAATCTAAAGTTTATAAACACCTTTAGACACTTCTGACCAAAATCTCATTTACAAAATTAATTTTACCTAATGGGCTTTTCCTTACACTACTTAAAATAACCATAAAAATAAATTTCTGATGTTAAATAAAATGTTATTTTCTTTTATAATCAAAAAATATGCGACTTCTAACAATCGAAAATTTTCTTATATTTTATTAAGACAAACTTCAAATTTTTATGAAATTCACCGAAATCTTATATCTTGTAATTTCTCAAGGGGTTCATGAAAGCAATTTAATAATACATTTTTTATCACAACTGTTCAAATGAATATATATACTCCCTTTCCAATTTTCACCTTACCAAAAATGCCATACAAATGTATCACTAACTTCTTTTCTTTAAATCTCATCGTTATTTTCTTTAGGCACTAAAATTATCTATTATTCTGGCTCAAAATAACTATTTAAGAGTTTCCATATCTATTTCTCTATTAGTTATTTATATCAATTAGTGCTGATGTAAGGCATCTTTCTTTCTATAGAAGAAATCGATAGTATGGCGTTAAGTACTGAGCTTTATTACTTTAGATGTTTGAATAAATTTGCAGTGTTGAAGACTGGAGTGTATTCAACTTTAACGGTGACTGAATTTCTCCCCTCTCTTTGTTATTCAGTGGCTGGCCGTGATTATGATAACGAGGTAGAGGAGAGGAAAAATGACTTGGGAAGGATTTTTATCTTCACTTAATGTTATAGAAAATATTAAGAGTTCTGGAGAAAAATTCCTTGAAAGGGTCCTATTGTGTGTGATATATCTTCTGTTTCAAATCTGAACTGTATGCCGTTATGGATGACCTGAGTATATTTTATATATTTTTTGCCAAATTTATTGCGAATTATGAGAAGTTTGTGTTGTATGTGAAATCAAACAAAATGGGTTTTCCCTGAAACACAATCAGTAAATGTAAAAAATATTATTTATCTCTCACTATCTATCTATATAACTTAAAAAAGCAATTTAATAAATAGAAATATAACACTGCTGTCTTTGTCATACGACCATGGTTCAAAATTACGAGGTCCGTCACCAATAGCCCTCGTGTTGCTTTATAGTGCGACCATAATAAACACTTACTCACTCACACCCAACAAAAAGACAGTGAAGGTCAAAAATAAGGCCTTAGTAGTGTAATAGCAAACTCTTAGTTGAGTTGAGTTGAGTTTGGTGTTTTATGGCGCAAGAGCCAGTTTTGGCTATACTGCGCCAAACATTCCTAAGTCTGTGGTTTGGACGGGAAAAGAAGAAAAGAAGAAATTGGATGACAAGATGGAAGGTCGAAAATAGAGAAGGATCACTGGGGTACACCGGGGTCGTGACACCCGTGTTTACCAAAGATAGTAAACCCCTTGGGAAAAGGAAAAGATCACTAGGGTACCTCGGGATTATGACACCCGTACCCACCTAAAGAAGGTGAGCCCCCTGATGGCTAGCAAACTCTTAGCTACGAGAACCAAGATTGTGGGGTTAAACATAGTTTTAGCCACAAAGCCTTCCTCTATACTTGCCAGTACCACTGAGCTGTAAGAAAAAGAAAATAGTGTAAAAATAAGATTCCATAATTACTACAGATAATAATCCTAATACTATAACAGTGATTCTCAACCTATTTCTCTTGTTGCGGAAAATTTTAACAAATTCTCAATTTGGCGGCACACCAACAATAAAATAAGTTTAAAAGAATTTTATTTATCTGTTATACATGTTCATCTATCCTCGAAAGAATAAGTTAAAAATATCACGAATACTTCTTTTATTTCTATAAAACATCTGAGAATGATTCGGTTTCGGTTTTTATTTTTTTTCTCAGATCATAATTAATAATTTTGTAAAAAAAAAAAATTGATTGTACACTTCAAGAAGTTGGTGAAACGTAAACGCGCAACGTCACAGTGGTTCAGAATAACTGTACTAGAAAAATCATACTAAAAATGTTGAAACTAAGTTACCAATGTCAAACACAAAGTAAAAACATAATTTGAGTATATAAAACTCAAACTCAGTGGCACAACAGCTCATGAGGTCCAGGGACTACAGTGCCCATCATAGTATACGTGACCATTGGGCTCTGAAGTGCATGAGCAGATGTCCCGATCTGGTGGTCAGTCTTAAGCGAGACCCCCAGTATTTAACCACTTTACTGTTTCTTTTATCTGTCATATTATGTCAAAAAATAAGTATATTCTTTATAAACATTTTTAAGATGAAATTAATTATATAAACTTAAATCAGCAGTCAGAAATGTTATAAATAATGAATTTACAGCATTATGCTAATTTTTGTTTTCATTGAAAAACATATTTTTCATTAAAGTTGGCTTTTTTCCGAAGAAATAAGCGAACTCAAAAGAACACTTTACAAAAATGTATATTAGATTTAAAAAGATAAAATTGTACTTACAGTTAATTATTCTCTTAAAATTCTGTTTTTCTATGGTAAATTTTAAAACAAGGAACAAGCATAGTCCATTATTGCAATCGGGACAAAAATATCGTGTTTCCTTTTTTACCCGTTTTCCAAAATCGTTTCTTTTCGAACAACACACAAAACATTGCCTTGTCTATCTCAGTTTTTTGTCGGTGGGAGGAATCACTTCTAAAAAGTTTTTTTTTCTGTCAATCGTAAGGGACTGGGCAGAATTCCTGGTCGCCCTTTCTTCTCATTTACCGGCACATGTCTTCCAATAAGGCGATCTATAAAATCAAGCCTGAAATTCAAATGAGAGATAATTTTCCTTCCCATTTCTGATATAAAACGAAATAATTCTACAGTGATGTATCTAAAAAATGGAAGAATATCTTTTTGTATTATTTCTCGCCTTTTTTTGTTATTGGGTAATTTGTGAGATACTGATCCGTTCTATATGCAACAAAAGAGGTCCGATAGTAAACTTTCATTATTTCTAGAATCATTTACAGAAATTTTAGACTCACTATCTGAGTCAACATCAGAATTCTTTTCTGTTACAAGCCTCTCATAATCACTTATTTTTCTTTCATTTTAAGCTCAAAATTTAAAAAAATAGTGTTCGTAGTTTGCGGTTCACCGATCCAGTAAAAAAATCTCCACCTTATCTAGTTTTAAAAAAATGCAGTAAAACCTAACCTTGAAATCGGCTTAGACATTTTTTTGTAATCCTAACTTTACTCGACTATTAGAGATATCTGCTAGAAACATTGCGCACTAAACGAACAAAAAATACAGGCAAATCAGAGGATTCGAATAGAAAAAAGTGCTGACAAAGCAACGTTCGGATAAATTAGGGAAGGGCCATTTATAGTATCCGAGGGGCGTTCGGGCAGAACAGGGAAGTGGTTTAGTTCCCAAGCAAGCTTGGTACTCATTTATCGACAAATTGCAGTAGGGATGAAAGGCTGAGTCGAACTTGCCCAGCCCGGAAATAGAACCCGGACCTGTGGTGTAAAAGCTCTATACTCTACCACAAGGCCTTCAATTTCAACGTATAATACAGAAAAAAAAATATCAACTCTCTGTATATATCTGTTGATAGATATGCAAAAACAGTATCATAAAAGAATGGTAAAAGTGCAGTCTTTTATAGTGAAAGTGAAAGAAATCTAGAGAAATATTGATCGGGCTGATTGACTTTAATCGGACATCCCAATAAAATATTATTTCTTGCTTCTGTGGCGAATCTTTATTGTTTTGTATTATGTGTGCATATAATTTCTATGCCTACAGTGCACTCAGAATAAGAGGATATATTTCAGATTTGAATAAATAATAATCAATATATATATTACCGTTAAAGCATGAAATCCTTTATTTCATAGAATAACTAGGTATTTCACGAAATAACTAGATCAGTCAGTTAAAGTATGTAAAATTATTGAATTCTACAATTTAACTAGGCATTCTATAGAATACCGATTACTTGATCGTTAAAGTATGAAATACAACACTTTGAACTGGTTCTATGTGATATGGGAAGAATTTTTCCGATAAGGCGGAATGAAATAATTGTAATCTAGATATCAGTTCAGTATATGTCAGCGATAACTAATTTTCATTGAAGAAATTCCAAATATATTGACACAACGTTTCGATCTGTTGCAACAGCTCAAAGTTGCAGTACTGGACAAGGATTTAAAGAGTGCTCGTGTAAAAAAAAATTTGTAATACTAAACAGTGTGTTTGTTTAAAAAAAATAAGCAGTTCAATCTAAAGTGTCATAACAGCAATCCTTGCTCTAATAAATAATGAAAAGTAAAATAAAGGTATCTCATAACATTTCAATTAATATTCTCTTACATTTTTGTTTTAAAAAGTTTACACAATGCTTTTATGAAGCAACAGTTTTTCTTCTCAGCATGTATTTTTGCTGATAATATTTAAATATTAATCTACTTTTCCAACATATTCTTTTTTCCCCTTTCTGTTAACTAATGTTAGCAATATGAGCAATAATAAATTATATCACCTGCTTTCCCTTATTATTTATCAATTATTCATCCGCAAAAGAGAAAATGTTTTTTGGAGATATTTTAGCTATTTATGATCAATTAATTTATAAAATATCTTTGAAATTGTTTATTTTTCACTTTACGGTCTACCCTTCGTTATTTCATAGAATAACTAGGTAAAGTATGGAATTTTTCATCTATTATATACTTTAACTGACTCGTCTAGTTATTTTATGAAATACCTATAGTTATTCTATGAAATAACTGAATTATACACTTTAACGGTAACACACACACACACACATATATATATATATATATATATATATATATATATATATATATATATAGGGGTTAAGCAATGCTTTGTGGATCAACCTTCCCCGTACAGCAGAAATTTTCGATTTAATAGAAAAAAAAGACAATTAGAGCCATGTTGAAAAGTTAAGCATATTTCTAACACGTGGATGTTAAACTTGACAATATAGTAAAATGAAATTATGAAAAGAGAACAATAATGAATCTCTCAAGGAGAGGAATAATAAGAAAAATTTTCTATAGAAAAAATTAGGGTAAAAACTTACATGTAAAAATAAAAACCTTGGATACAAAATGGCAATCTTCTACGCTAAGATCCCACGCGAAATGACGTTAAGAATTGGAACATAAACACAAGAAGGAAAAACCGTGGCGCCACCTGGATATTTATTGTGCAATTAAACTAACTACTACGATATATTAAAATAAACTAAACATAAGAAATTTTAAATAAAATAATGAACAAAGTTAAGAATAGTTAATATAAAATAGAAATATATTTAAAAGTAAATTTACTTGGATAACTAAATACTAGATAGTTATATTGCAATTAAATTAAACGCTTAAGATATTTTGAAATATCTTAAAAAATAAACTAAACAGAAGAAATTTTAAATAAAATATTAAGCTAAGATAAAAATAGATTTAATTTGAAATAGAAATATATTATAAATAAATTTGCTAGGATAATTGTATTCTAAACAATTATTGCATAATTTCACAAAAGTACTATGTTTCAATATATTATCAGTAACTAAATCATTGTTTCTTTTTATAAAAATTAAGATAATATTTCTAAATATTGATAGGTATAAGTTACTACCCAAGAAAAGTATTTTTATAATGTTAAAATCAAATGAGTCTCTTTTGTCAAAAATATTACTTAACAGCAAATTATTCTTAACGTTTAACTGAAGGTCCAAAAGGTTAGCTGACTCATTATATATATATATATTTAGAAACTCAAATATAAATAAATGCACAGAATTCGATATTCGTTTGAAACATTCATTCAAGTGGGAAAGCTTGGAAAACTTGACCCAACAAAAACCTTGTTTAATTAAAACGCTGATTAAGAGAATTCTCCATCTAGTCGGAAATATATTAACAAGGCATGTTCCGCCGATAAATACCCCAGCAGGAATATGGTGCGGAATTTCGTTTTCACCTGTGAGGTGGTGTTTTCCCCTTTACAAGAGTCAATAATTCCAATAACAGAATATAATTCATAAAATTAGCTGGTGGAGTTTGACTATACTTGATCTAAACATATAAATGAAAAATGTAATTATTTAAGGGGTGATAAACTCTTTAAGATAATGAAAAAAGCATTATAAAAACGAATATTTTCTAAGGATCTGAATACTTTAACAATAATTGTAAAAAAACGCACACAAAACTTACAGAATTTTTAAACAATGCCTTGTTCTTAAGTTGCTATTATTTATTTATTATGTTTATTATTATTATATCAGACAGAGCTTCAAACTTTGTAAAATGGACAAAAAAAAGGACTTTTAGAGTATATTTTACTTATTTTTCAAGCCTATATATATATATATGATAAGTCTTCTTAGAAGCCCTGATTTTATTTTATTTAAATTTACGTCAGGCTTCGAAGCAACTAGAGGGCTGTTGGTGATGGACCTAGTAATTTTGAGCCGTGGTCAAGTGACGATAGTAATATCTGATCTATCACTCCTCCAAAATCCACAAGACGCTATTGGAAGAACTTCAAGCCTAGACAGATTTAATTGGCACTAGCCCCTCTACACGGCAAGTCTTAAGAGGTACTAGAGAGAGAGAGAGAGGTCTCGAGCTCGCGACTCAATATTGCCTGCGATGAGTTCAAGACTATAAACACTCGGCTACGGCGGCCATTTTGAATCATGATATATTTTTTTGTCTTCTTATAAAATAATATTGTATAAAACCATTACACAAATATGTATGGTTAATGAATGATCATGTGTTTTATTTCTTCTTACTGTTTTTCAGATATTTGAGCGTTTTATAGTAAACAAAGAAATACACACATACACCCAAATAATATTGTCAGGACAGTGTGAATGTGCGTTCTGCCTTACGGGAGGACAAAGCATAATCAATTAAATATTATGGTTCTCTTCATTTGCGATTCCACTAAGATTTAGTATTATTGTGATTCTCTTAGATTTGAAAATAATTTTTTTCACTTATTCGTATTTATTAAGAAATAGACAATTCTCATGAATATACATTCATCAAATACGTGATTTTCCCCACTAAGAATTATTATAACATTTTTTCAATGTGTGTTTAAACAAGTTGTCTTTCATTTTATACGTATCTGCTGCGATTCGCTAACATACGAGGCAAGGTGAATGGTTTGTTAAAGAATTACACAACAGTATATGTTTATGCTATAAACATGGCGTTGCTGCCTCAAAAACATTTAAAATATTGTCTACTCAAATATTTGTTAGGAAATTTTTTAAATGGAAAATGAGACATATCTTAAAAATAACAACGCTTCGATGTTTTCCGTCTTAAAATATTTAAAGCCCGTGTAAATGTTTTACTAGTTTATAAAATAAATGACAGCAAAATGTCACAACAACTTAGGGAATAACTCAGAAAAATAAATTTCCTCATGTGTTCTAAAATTAAAATACGTTTTTTAAAAAATGTATAACCAGTTTCTTAATTTTAAAGAACATTTTCCAAACAATGAAGAAGGAATTTTTACTTTATATACTCACCCACGATGAAATAAAGGAAACTTACTATCCAAATATTTAATTTCTTAAGTGCTGTGTTAAAATTTTGCTATTGATTAACTCTGAAACTGTAAATTGATGGATTTACTTAAGATTGTGCATGATTGGTCTTAGAATTAAAGCCTATAAAACTCTTAGCCATGCGAGAAGTGAGCCTCGGAGGCACGATGCATATTTTTCCTAAACTTCAGCAACATGGAGTTTACCAGATTAAATTAAGTCTAAAGATCAAGCTCACGGTTTCATCATGAGATAAAACATCAAGTAATAAAATGCTAAAAGTACCAAAAACAATGCCTTAAGAGGAGTGAATAAGGCCCCTATGAATAGCCCAGGCCAAGTTGTGCCAAAGTAGAGTTAAACTACTTATGGATTTAACGAGGAACACGTCTCTGTTAAGTACTTAACCTGATGAAGCGGATGTAAGTACTCAGTAATTAAAGAAGCTTTAAGCAGAGTGGTACTTTTACATACAGGGAGTTCGTCCATTAAACAAGTTCACCTCTTTGGAGTGGGTGACTGTCAAGTCTAATTATCAGATTAAGGTACAATGCTGCACGTGGATTATTCAAGCCACTAGGAGTAAGGAAAGTGAAAAAAAAATGCTTATTCGGGTAAATTTTGACGTTGAACTTTATATATAACACTAAGAATAACGTTAGTGTGTTCTAAAATGTGTGCAAGACTTTTCTCTAAAATGTCTCACTTCATGTTTGCAGTTTAACGAAGTTTTAGAATCCTTACGTGTAATCCATAACAATACTTGACATTTTTCATATAAATTATGTTATGTAGGTTCACTTCTTTCTTAATTCAATCTATGATGAAAAATAATTGTATTCGTTCTAAGCCATAACACAGTTACAGATAAAATCATTTTTTACAAATTACGATGTACACATTAGGGTGGAACGAATTTTTTTTTCTTCTAGAATTTAAAACTTACCTATGCGGGAAAGATGTTTTATGGTACATAGATAAAGGAAAAAATGAAATAAAAATTAAAATTTATATTATGTACTGCAACAAAAGGAGAATGTGGTTTAGGAATTTGAGTTTCTCAAGGTAAAAGGTCAAAGTAATTTTTCCCAAAGTGGAATACCATTTGAGTACACTTTAATAATTATTGTGATGAGAGGACACATAATTAATAGTTACACAAATATATTAGTTACGAATAAAATCTTCTTTAGTACAGTAATACCTCAACTTACGCGTTTTTCAAATCTCTGCGTTTCGTCCGCCCCCCCCCCCGTCACTGAAACTCAGGCAAAATCAGTGTCAGAGCCTGATGAAATTGAGAATCTGATTGCTTGCCAGGCAAGCAAATTTAGAAGTAGATAGTGATGGTGTTCAAGAACTGTTGGTTTCTCACAATAAGGAGCTGATGATTGATGAACTCATAGAAATCCATGAGCAGGGGCAAGACATCGAAGACATTGAGTCCTTAGACCCAGTTTAATCAGAAGATTGAATGACAATTGGGAATTTGACAGAAGGCCTCCGTTTAATTGAAAAAGGGTTACAAATTTTTGAATAAATGCAGACTCCAACAAAAAGCATATTTTTTCAATAAAACATGGAATAAAAAAATTATTAACAAGCTACGAGGACATTTTGTGGAAGAAAAAAAGATCTTTGAGCCGGCATACTTACTACTTTGTTAAATTTCATGAAACCTTCCACATCAAAATAACTTCGATTTGCAATTTCGTATTTGCGTAATCTAAGATTTTATTAAACTTTTATTCTTCTAAATTATTATTTTCTTTCGTCTCCGATCACAGTTAAAAGTAATTTATATATATTTATAAGGGAATTTATACATCGACTTACACGAAATTGACTTACGCGGTTATCACTCAGTCCTACCTATCGCGTAAGTTCGGGATATTACTGTAATAAATTTTAAAAAAAAATAAAAGCAACCTATT
>BMAV01027812.1:31869-48273 GCA_019973955.1 Trichonephila inaurata madagascariensis | reverse complement strand
TGTCAAAATGTGTCCTTAAAACAATTTTATGCATGTATTCTAATAGGAGTGACACTAAATATCATGAAAATTATCCATTTATGCGCTTTTTTAAAATCACGGTACCGAACGTAGTCGGATACCTTAAAAATATATTTTTTATTATTTTTATTGAGTTATGCATGAATTATTAGTATCTAGTGCATATTATAAGCCCATTCTAAAAGACTTAAAAAATTAACATATCGTGAATCTTAAGCAGAGATGGGTCTTATATGAAATTAGGAAATATATTGAAAAGCTTAACAATTTTCTTCTTTTTTGAAAGCTAGTACTTTTTATTTAGCTTTGTCTTTGTATACGCCAAGTAAATAAGGTTGATACAATCATTGGTTTCTAACTTTATTATTCTTTCTGCTTGAGCCTGAAATGAATCTATAAGTGCTTAATTCTCATTTTTTTAAAGATAAAAGTTGTAGCTATCCGTTTACAGCTGTTTTCTGGATATTAAACAAATACACACACTCTACAAATGAAATATTTTTGAAAAAAAATATTTCTCTTCTGGGGCATAGTTAGGAAATTATATGCTGTCCTGTACGGACTATAAAGAAAAAGTATGTTATATGTAAATGAAAGAAATATGTTTCATGGTAAGAAATGTGATTTAACTAAGTTTGAACACTGGATATAATTGTATTCGCTCGACCTCGTCGAAACCTTTACCAGAAAAATAGTTGCATTTCTGAAGCGTGTGAGAGCAGTAGTTATTAATGTTTACAGGGATGGATCACCGAGCAGAAAGCAGGGTCTGAACGTCAAGCCTGTGGTCGTCACAAGCTACTGAATGCTCGCTTGCAAAGGAGAATTGCGAAAGTTGCTCAGTCCAACAGAAGAGCAACCACATACATCAAATTGCGGGGAATCTTAATCAAACAGCAACTATGAACGTCTCAGAAAGAACTGTTTGTCTCATACTGTACAGTATAAGCTATAGCAATCGACGATCTGTTTGAAAGCCTCTACTGTTTGCCTTGAAGAAGAACAGACGTCTCTATTTCGCAAAGACGTACAAAGAATGGAATGTAGTTGACTGGGAAAGAGTCATTTGGTCTAATGAGTCGCGTTTTCAATCATTTCATGCAGATGGCAGGGTGCAAATATGGAGAAAATAGAATGAAAGCATGAACTCTACCTGTATTGCTTCATTTTTTCAAGCTGGTGGAGACAATATTATTTCTTGGGAGATGTTTTCTTGGCATTGAATGGGTTCTTTGATTCGTGTGAAAGTACGCCTGAATGTCCAAGGGTATTTAAGTGTTATCGCACATCAAGTATATCTTGTTATGTTAATCGTGCACCCTGCCGGGATGGATACTTCCAGTAGGACACTATTCAATGTTATTGAGCTGGCGTTTTCCACAGATCATTCGAATTCAAGATACATGGGATGAGAGCAAACAAAGCATCAGACAGTTGGATCCAGTACCATCCAATTTGAAGACACTGAAGAATACAATCATCGGATGCGATCTCAGATTACTCATATGACCTACTGACGTACATGACGTCCATAGAGTCCATGTCAACAAGAATTCGAGCAGCCCCAAAATTCATCCAATATTGCATTTAAGGGGTGGTCATAATAATTTGGCCCCTCAGTGTATTAGTTGAAAATCCTCATTGTGTGTGGGGGGGGGGGCGTAAGTAACACTTATGATGGCCAACATACTTTGTGTAATTTTTAAAGATATTTTTAAAAGTTAAATGCCTAATTTTTTTCCCTATTTACTTGTGTGAATTGCTTATTGATATATCTCAGTAAATAAATTAAACATGTTTAACAATGTAATATGAACATTGATATTTACCATTAATTTATTAATTCAAGCTTGTTCTTACGCAGGGAATATTCTTTATTAAATAGCTTTCTATATGCACTGTTGTTTTAATTAGATATAAACGATTTCTCTTTTAAATAATATTCTACACTTAATGATTTCGGTATTTTTTTTTCAAGTAATTAACACTAAAAAAAATTATTTCTGAAAATTCCTCGAAATATTTTAAATCTTTCTTGATAAACAGTTAAGTGCATTTTAATAACAGAGGGAAGAATAAGCACTTAAATAATCTTTATCAAGGCAGATATAATTGGAGCTTTCAGAAAAATTTTGCTTTCGGGCTGGAAAAATATCAGCGGGTTTGATTAAATCAAGTGCATAAAAGATTTGTACAAGAATTTCTAAAAACCATTACTTGTTGTTGGAGAAAATGGGATGCGTGTACTGCTATACTATTATGAATTAGAAATTTAATATTAGTTATTGATAAAATGTAATTTTAGAAAAATTCTTTTAGAAAAGCATCTTGGTCGAAAAAAGTTTTGTATGAACAATTCAATACATGTAGATAACTAAAAAATCGACTATGAGTAACATACCACATAATTCTGAATCAAAATTAAATGAAGTTCAATCATTGTTATACTTTGTCTTCAGAAAATTCGAAGGACCGTTTATCTTAAAGCAGAATGATAGTAAAATTTAATCGATATCTATTTGTATCGTCTAATTTAAGAGCTTATACACCGTATTAATTTGAATCTAGGCCACCATCGATTCTAAGTCCACCCCAAGTTCTCAATAAATTTTTGAGAAAAATGTAAACTAGTGTAAAATGGTTCATCGATATTCAATTTGACAAAATTAAAATTATTTTTAAATAAGAACTAATAAGAAGTGAATAGTTAATTATTTTACCAGTGTTATAAGATTTTAAACACATACATGAACCCGTAACTGCTCTAATTAGCCCATCTAACAATTTTTTCCTTAGATTTTAAGCCGCATCCAATTTTAAGTAGCATTAGTATTGAAAAAAGAAAGTGCAGCTTAGATTAGAGTAAATACGGTATTTTTTTCACATTTCTTCATCATTATTCAAATAATTTATCCGACAAATATTACTGTCTTCCTTATAAATGAAATAATTTATAAATATAAAGATATGTTTTCCTGTTACATTCCTGTCTAAAGAAATCTGTGAAATTCTAAAAATATGGATATTTCCTGACATGCACTCCTTTGTTGAACGAATCGCAAAAGATAATTATTCTATATAAATAACTAACCATTGAATAAATTTTACAACCCGAATTATAAGAAGATAAAACTAGAAATATTTCTTTTAATGTGAACATTCGAGTGCTTACAATTATTGTAAATCAAATTCCAATTATTCGAAACCCTTATATGAATGTAATTTTACATTTGGTAAGCATAATTTTTGCTCCATGACACTTTATCCTAGGTTACATAAAATACAGACTAATCTTAAATTACAGCTGAAAAAATAACTGATTATTTAACACGCAATTTAATAATTCTATTAATGTTGCTTCTGGAACATAAAGTATTAAAAACTGAATTAAAAAGTGAAACATTTAACTCCTCATTTGTGAATGGAAGTTAGGTATTTCATTTAATGGGTATTCGGAAAAAATACTTCTTTTTATGTTTCACATCTGATATAATTTAATCTCTTTACAAAAATAAAATTTTGGTTCAGGTTTCTCAAAAACTTATGCCTTAATATTTAACTCTCCGAGGAAATTTCGTTCAAGTAGATTTGATGTTTAAGCCAGAAAATTAAAACGAAGGGTTTTCTTACTAAGATTAATTTGTCAACTGTGTAAAAAAATTAACCCTTAAAAAAATTACCTAAACCGATATGAATTAAATTAAAACATTTTATATGAGCCAGCTAAAACAACAGTTTTGAAGCGTTTAATTTCATTTTCGTTTTCAGTATATTGAGTAACATGATTGCCAATTTAGAAGAAAAATTATGCTGTTTAAAAGCGCAAACTGTCAAATGCCCTTGGTGATAGCTAATAAATTACATCCTTACTTTCTTTTGAAATGTTTATTTGGAAAGCTGTAAGGAATTATCAAATTGTTATTAAATGTATTAAAAACATAACTATGGCAATATTTTATTTTAATTAAGTAAAATTTGTGTTTTTTTATTTTTTTTATTTATTTTTTTTTATTTTGAAACTTTTTTAAAGATCAACTTAAAGATTTACTCTTGAATTGGGTTCAAGATTTTCATACAAATACATGTATTAATTTTTGAAATTTTCTTTTTAAATTTTAATATTTAAAGGCAAAATTAACTGCGTTTTAGATGTTTGTTCTCTCTCTCTCTCTCTCTGTGTATGTGTGTGTGTGCGAAAGCTACTTCTTTGAGATTTACTTAAATTGTTTACAGATGAAAACTTTTGAAATGGTCGCTACAAATGCATATACAAGCTATACTATTTTTTTTTTCTTAATTTTTCTTTCAATGTTTAACAACGAAAAATTTCATTAAGTTTAACACATTTTATGATCTAAAAATACAACGTTTTTCACAAATGAAATTAACTTATATATACTATTTGTTAACTTATACTTGAGCAATTTGTTGCAGTAAAATGTAAAGTACTCTATTTTTACAGAAAATCTCCCTTTCATTTTGTAAGCAAACATTGTTATTTGATTTAATTTTTCAACAAATCATCTTTCATTTTCTAAAATTGCATTAAATATATTATTAGTATTTTATCCAATAAGGGATGTGAAAATATTGTCAATGTTTTTTTGTTGAAATCAATGTTTAAAATGCGTTTTAAAATTGCAACCATACTCTTACCTTCTTAATATTTTTTCATGGATGACCCTTTAAATAGATATCCAGATATTATTTAACCATTACAACAGAAATTTATTAGTATATATGAATATTTATATATCTTGATAAATTTCTGAGTAAGATTATTGTTCCATTAACACATCTAGTTTATACAAACTAATCAAATTTATCACTTAGTACTATTTCAGTTATAACAAAGCATCAAGTTCAATAAGTTTCGATATTAATTAACGAAATTTAGAAATTCCACATTTCATTAAAGTTAGTTTTACATACAAAAAAGAAACAATATTCAAGGAGCCTAAGAAAGAAACAGATGAAACTTGAATAAATACTGAAATAAAAAATTCTAAATCAAATTATTTTAAAAACACTCAATATAAAATATACAAAGAACAGAGTATTATACGGGTGTTCACGAAAAAAAAAACATTTCATGCATTTAGTTAAGTATGTCTTTTAGATTAGAACTGGATGTATAAAAATATACTAAAAACCTCTAATTTTTTATAAATTTCAATTAACTTATATAACGAATAACTTCTTAGGTGTTTTATCAGGTAAATTTACCATATATTGTAAAAAAAAATGTCCTCAGAATAAATTTTCATTTAAAAATTAAATAAATAATAAAATTAGTGAAAACATTTTGACACTAAATTTTTCACTCATTTCATAGAAGTAATACATATATCTTTACAATGTGCACAAACACTTTTCATACTTAATTTCAAATATACAAAGAGAAACTAAAAATATTCAACATGAAATTAAACAACCAAAAAGTAAATATAAAATCTAAAACAATGTCAAATATCTAAGACAAAATCAAATGTTTAAAAAATTTATTAGAACAGTAGAAATCGGTTAATACAAAAAAAAAAAAAAAAATGAGCATAAAATATGTCGCATAGAGCAAATGTAATTTGTGAAATTCTTAATTTATAGAGAAAAAAGGAATATCTCGGAACGAAAATACGTAAAATAAATAAATAAACAATAGTAAAATTAATTACTTTTTAAAAAGTTATTTATTTAAAATTTTAAAATTTATTTATTATTGCCATACAAAAAATTTTCAATCTACATTGCAGAGCCATAAAAACTGGTATACCTGCCTAATATTGTGTAAGGCCCCCACGAGCAAGCAGAAGTGCTGCAACACGACGTGGCCTGGATTCGATTAATGTCTGAAGTAGTGCTGGAGGTAATTGATACCATGAATTCTGCAGGGCTGGCTGTAAGTCAGTAGAAATAAGAGGGGGTAGATATCTCTTCTGAACAGCACATTGCAAGGCATCCCAGATATATTCAATAATGTTTATATCTGGAGATTTTGGTGGCCAGCAGAAGAGTCTAAATTCAGAAGAGTGCTCCTACAGCCATTCTGTAGTGGACGTGTGGGGGTGTCACATTGTCCTGCTGAAATTCCCCAAGTCTTTCGGAATGCACAATGAACATGAATGGGTGAAGGTGATCAGATAGGATGCTTACGTACCTGTCACCTGTCAGAGTCGTATCTAGACATATCAGGGGTCCCATATAAAGCCAACTGCATACGCCCCATACCATCACAGATCCTCCACCAGTTTGAACAGTCTCCAAACCCGTACACGCGTCCATCCGCTCGATTCAATTGGAAACGAGACTCGTCAGACCAGGCAACGTATTTTCAGTTAACTACAGTCCAATGTCGGTATTGACGGGCCTAGGTGAGACGTAAAGCTTTGTGCCGAGCAGTCAACAAGTGTACACGAGTGGGCCTTCAACTCCGAAAGCCCATATCGATGATGTTTCGTTAAATGGTTCGCGCTGTGACACTTGTTGGTGGCCCAGCATTAAAATCTGCAGCAATTTGCAGAAGGGATGCATGTCTGTCACGCTTAATGATTCTCGTCAGTTGTTGGTCCTATTCTTGCATAATCTTTTTCCGGCTGCAGAGATGTTGTAAATGTGATGTTTTACCGGGTTCCCCCGATATTGACGGTACACGCATGAAATGGCCGTACGTGAAAGTCCAAATTTCATAGCTACCTCGAAGATGCTATGTCCCATCTCTCGTGCACCGATTATAAAAGTACGTTCAAACTCCCCTAAATCTTGATAATCTGTCATTGTAGCAGCAATAATCTATATAACAACTGTGCCAGACACTCGTTGTCTTGTATAGGCTTTACCGACAGCAGGGCCGTAATCTGATTGGTTCCATATCTCTTTATTTGTATACTCATGCCTATACCTGTTTTTTTTTTGGCTCTTCAGTATATAATATGTACAAGTAAGAGATAACGAGAAAATTACTTTAATGCTTAAAATGTGAAATCTGAAACAAAAGATTCAGAACAAATTAAAACATTCCAAGAAGAATAAAACAATATAACAAAGAAAATCAATCGAAAAAATAAACATCTTACTCATTTAAAATAACACATATAACAGCAGAATCGTACAAAAAACGATGTTGAAAAACATAGTTTATTGCACAGAACATAAGATTTGTAAGACTTAAAATTTCATAAATATTTTATACTTGGTGAATGATAGTATAGGAAAAAGAAAAGTTTTGAAAGAATATTTTATATAAAAAAAATAAATACATAATAAAGATATTTAAAAAATAAAATACGATAACAACTAATTTTTATTTCTGTATAATATATTATCCATTGTCAGTTCCTTCTACTTGCTGAAAACTAAAATCTCGGCAAATGTTAATTGCCGGAAATTCAGCTCTGCTTAAAATTCAGACACCGTCAACTTAACTTTTATTTATGGAAAAGTGAAAAATGGGCATTTTGCCTAATCTAAGTTGTGAATACTAATATTGTTTTATATTGATGATGAACATTCAAACATTATTCTTTATTTTCTAATCATAGAAATGAACCCAATTATATTAAAAAGATGATTTCTCCGTTTCCTCTCAACTACGTTAAATAAATTTAAGCTACTGTAATTATCTCATTTTCATCATAGTTTTAAATGAAGAAAGATGAATAACATCTGGGAGGTTTATTTCTTGAATGTGTACTAAAAAATGTGATATGTGTTCAGTGGAAGATAGCAATTGTGTGTGTGCGTGTCTCATATCATACATAGATCTGGTAAATTCAGTTTAAACCGTAAGTGGTATAATTTAATAACTTGTAAAATGTTCTTACAAATTGCACATTTTAAATATTTGTAATGACTCCTTTATGAGCTTTTATAGTTGTTTTATGATTTATATTAAATAACTTATATTGCATTTGTCCTTGACAAAGGCAACAATACAAGAAACCCTCAATGTCTTCCAGTATATTCAAAATATTAGAAGGAATCGCAGATGCCACACATACTTACACATACCATCATTTTATTACTATTATTAAAAAATAAATTAAGCTGTACTTTATGTCTAACACATTCATTCATAGAATACATTATTATTTGTTGATGCATGGCTAAGTAAGGAAATCAAGTTCCTCATTTTTAACGAATAGAGTGAAGTAAAAATACAGATTCTGATTATTTTAGTTATTAGAAAGTTTTACAAAAATAAGAAGCTGTAATTAGTAAAATTTGTTACAGTTGCTATGAAAAACTTATGTGTTTGTATACACACACACACACATATATATATATATATATATACACCATAAAGTATGGGGAATAACGCACCCCCATGCTTTGAAGCTGCATTTTTTTTTTTTTTAATTTTTAAGAATATTCACCGTATGACGCGCACCCCCTTTTTTCGAAGAAATCTGAAATGTACGAGTGCAATGCTCTTTTTTGAAGTCATTTATTCAAGGTATTATCTCAAGCTTTTGAAAAATAGAATACCTCTGAAACTGCAATTTTTTAAGTTCATAGGGAATATTTTTTCTTTTAAATAATCAGTATTTTGATTTATGTGGACGTTTAATTTTTTTTTCTTATGCTCATCTCTCTTTTTTTATTTTTAAATTCAATTTTACCCCTACCGAATAAAACGCACCTTACATATATCTCGATCTTACTTTTTGTGTTAAAAGTACGCATATGCCGGATGTTAAGGTATATACATATGAACATATTTTCGGGGTTTATTGCCACTAACTAGCTGTTTATTTAAGAAAAGAAAATAATACAGGTAATCCTTATATTACACGTTGATTTCATAGCATGAATTTATCCAGCACTGTTTGAGAAAACCCAGGTACAACATGGAATGTAATAAAAACTATTAAAAAAAGAATTTATCTAATTTTAAATTAAAGAAATGCCCGTACAACCGCTCAATAAACGTGATACAGCATATAATCGCAAAAGATAGCCTTTTTGATTTTTTTTCACGTACTATCAGTTTCCTGCAGAATTTTCGGGGAATACTTAATACTTAAGTACACTTCTATAATTAATACTTAAGTATACTTTTCTATTAATACTTAAGTATACTTTTCTATTAATACTTAAGTACACTTACACTGTTAATACTTAAGCACAATTTAAAACTTTAATTGTGCCTTTTTTTGGTAACGTAGATTAGAAATTTCCGGGTAAGTAGTGCTTAACTTTTTTTAAAGAAATAATAATAATTTTTTTTTTTCATTTTTATATATCAGGTGAACATAAAAACAAATATCTCTTAAAAGTTAAATAGTGGTGGTTAATATAGTACTTATAGTCATTTTAGTTAACATTGATATACATTGCTACATAACAGAATTTCAATAAATATATTTATCTGGATTTTGAAAGTAGAATAGCATGTTTGTTTCTTCGAACCTACTCCCAATTAGTTTCTGTTCCTTGTTTCGTGTAACACGGATTCCCATTACACGGCAATTTTTTTTCTTGGAAAGTAATTCTAGTGTTACACTGGGGTTACCTGTACACATGCAACAATTCTACAACTGATTCATTAAAAATAAATATGGGAATGTTCTTTTCTGTTAATTTCTTCTGGCGTGGAAGGAGAAGACATTTTGTTTCTTCACATTCCACATTCAGTTCTTGGTGATTTATCCTCGCACATTATGTAAAGATGAACAATATAGTTTGACATTCTAAATTTAGAAGCTAAAAATGTTGTCTTATAACAATGCGCTATCTGCCAAGCCTATCCTCTCTTACTCGGGTTTTCTTCCGTCTAGCCAAATTGACACTTTAAGCTAGAACAAAGCCTCTAATCAAGTGAGCGCCACTACTACTACTAGTAAATAGTATATACATAGTGAGGGATATATCTGAAAAAAAGATTTTGTGCACAATATTGTCCAATTAACTAAATCCCAAGTTATAGTAGCGTAAATACTTGAATGCTAGAAGTTCTCTAAAAATTTCTCTTTGGCAAGTCTCAGAGGTTGCGTCTCATTTCAGATAATCACTATTTATTCCTGCCCTTTAGCTTGTCTTGTCCGAAAATATCGTACTCATTTCTAACATTGAAAGTAATAAAAGTAAATTGCAGGAATACCCTGAACTTACGCGATAGGTTGGATTGAGTGATAGCCGAGTAAGTCGGGGTATAAATTTCCATATAAATAGATGTAAGTTATTTTTTAATTGAGACCGGAGACGAAAGAAAATAATAATAAAGTCTTAGATAACACAGATTCAAAATAGCAAGCCAAAGATATTTAGATGTAAAAGGTTTCATAAAATCTAACAAAGTAGTCTGCCGGCTGCAATTTTTATTTTTCCTCTGCAAAATTTCCTCGAAGCCTGCTAATAATTTCGTATTCCTTGTTTTGTTGAAAAATACGCTCTTCGTTGGAGTCCATATATTTTTTTAAAATTTTTAACCCTTTTTCAATTAAATTGAGGTCTACTGTCAAATTCCCTACCGTTATTCGAACTTCTGATTGAACTGGGTCTAAAGACACAAGTTATTCAATGTCTTGCTGTTGCTCAGGCATTTCTATGAACTGATCAGTTGTCATCTCCTGATAGTGGGAATCCAGCTGCTCTTGAACGTGATCACTATCGACTTCTAAATTTATTTGCCTGGTAAGATAGGCAACTTTTTCAATCACATTACAAATTTCATCAAGCTCTTGCACTGTAAGTGCTTAAGCAAAAGACAAATTGACGAGTTTGAAAATCACCTAACCCCGGGTTCGAGTTATTACTCTCTTGTAAATACTTTTCTGTAGTCGTTTCGTGTCCAATTTAATGCCTTCTCCATCCAGTTGTATTCGAATCTCCTCCATCTAGAACCACAACGATCAGTGAGATCTCTGCTTCAACCAACATGAGGAGTAAGTACCTCGATAATTTGTTCTTACATTTTAAACTAAGTGATGTGTGTGTGATCTCATTTTTAGTTACGTGTGGTTTAGTTTGCTTCAACAACGCACATTTTGAAAATTCATTTTTACTAATTCTACTTGGATTTGAATTGTTTGTCATATTCAGCTAATATCTATCAAATGAAGAAATATATTATAAATGAAACTTTTCCTAAAAATGTAAGTCATTTAGATAAAGGCACTTTTCTCAGAACTTTTCCCTTTTTTTTTTTAATTTCTTCCTATGCACCATATTTTTACTGTTAAAATCTACTTGCAAATCCCTTCTAAAATCGCTATTTGTTACAAAGTAAAATACAACCAAATCTTTTTTTTTTACATGATTGATACTTTCCTTAGAAAACCGTGCAAAAAATCGTGTAAAAAAATGCATGAAACATATGGTAAATTTGGGAATATAATCCACAACTTTAAAAAATCGCGTAAGATGAAAATTCACTAAATATTTTTTCCCAAAACCGCCCAAAAAAGTAATTATAAAATCTATGTTACATATTTATAATACAAAATTTATGTTACATATTTATAATTCATTTTTACTACAAAAAATTAAAATTTGTGTGCAATGAAAATTCAGTCTCTAAGTACATAAACCATATAAAAATTCAAATTGAAATTAGGAATACAACTACTAACAACTATTCATCGCTACTTGATGATAAGCGAGCACGTTTATTACGAACTGTGGACCGAAAATCCTATCATCAGTAGATGTGTCAGATATGTCTAGAACAACTATTGAATTAGATTGAAATGAAGAATTCCATTCGGTATTAACGACCTTTTTTTCTTTCCTTTTTTTTTTTTTTTTGTTTCTCATATTGCTTATAAAATTCTTGATATTCGACACTACACAAAGTTTAAGATAGCATTGAAATTTCAATTCACGCTCTATGTATTATAAACGAAATGCTCTATGAATAAGAAAATGTTGTTTCATATTTGTAACAAATTTCAAGCCCTCGGAAATTTAATCGGTTGTTAATAGCTGAACTTTTCCTTCGAATTTGTCATTATTGGCTTCTTTATGATCATAAACTGTAAAAAAAAACAAAAAAAAAACAATCGAATCGTCCTCATCGAAGAGGCACAAAGCCCCAAATATTTTGGGGATTCATGCTACAGTAAAAAATTAGTGTAAAATAAAAAAATATCGTTAAATTACTACACCTTGTTATTTCAAATAGTGTAAATAAAGACCTTGTAAAAAAAGAGTTGAGTGTATGTACTTCCAATTATAATGAAAACATATTTTCCGATCTCATCCAAAGATGCTTTACACAACTTAAGTCATGATCTCTTACTTTATTTTTTTAAGTGAGTATTTTGCAAAAAAATTCGTAATTCTTAAATGTATTTTTCTCCCTCTTCCTTTTTTATACGAATAATTTTTTTCAATTTTCTTATTTTTTTTAAATATATAATTCACTTCTTATCTTTAAAATTTAAATTAACTTATATTGAGACATCAGGAAAACTTTTTTCTACGGCCAAATTAAAGATACAAATGACAATTAAACACGAATGGTAACCCTAAAATTCAATTACGGGTTTATTTATAACAATAATTCTATATATAAACAACGAAATTGAAGAACGTGTGCACAAAATAATTTTTCTGCTAATGAGCTCTAGTTTCGGAAACTATTTAAGGCAAGAAGGAAAATGAGATTCACAGAAAAATTTCAATTAGAATGCATTGTCTAGCACGCCCACTGCTCTAAGTCCAAAGGGTGAAAAAAGAGGAAAGAAATCTGTCAAAAAATGGCTATAAACATTGGCTAAGAGGATGTCGTTTGTCGTTTACATACATTTAATCTTCAACAGGAAGCAGGTTCATAATAGAAAGGCATTTTTCACGCCTATGTCTGGTAACGTATGCAAAGCAGTCACCAAACAAAAGAGCCGGTGAGTTATTTGCAGAATTGACGCACATGCACCGATAGGCATGGGGATTATGATGCTAGTCGATGCTTAGCTAGCATGTTGAGCGAGACATAAAAATTCTCGCTTCGTTTTCAACGAGAGAAACGAAAACCCGACGGATAAAGGGGGAAAAAAGAAGCAACTTCGTTAACAAGCTCAACCATTCTGCTTAATTGCCTCATTTCGAAAGCAGGCTTCGTTCATTTTCCACCAACGTAAATCGGTTGTATCTTTTCAGAAAAAAAAAGAAAGAAAATAAAACAAACAGATATTTATATGTATATATAGTGTGGCGATGGATGAGTAGAGATTGATAGTAAAATACACTTAAGTTATTCAAATAATTTATCTAAAGCATTTTCGTGTTATGGGCAATAGGATTATTGTGACTGTATGAATGAGAACGAGTTTGCTATTTCATTTTGTTTTAATTTTGATGAATATTAATTCAAAGTTATGTATTTTATTTCATCCTGTTTTATAGAAGAAGTAACGCTCAGAAGTAACGTACCCGCCTCGTAAGCCTAAGATTGCAGGTTCGATCCCAGTTGGAGTGGACTGGTTTTCTGGATGTGAAAATCGCAGGCACGCATGTGTTAAGATTATGTGTCGTGTAAAATATCACTTGAGTATCAATTTGGCTCTAGTACTCATGACAACATTTATCATCTGACGAGAGCTTTAATTGAATAAATTCAAGAGTCAAAATTTGGTAGCGAGAGCCACCACTGAAATGGCTCTCACTGTTGAGGGACTTGTCTTTACTGCTTTGGATTGTGTTCCAAAATGCAGACCCATTAAAAAAAATATTATAAGGTGAATTTAAATAATTGTTCAAATAAACTGAACAATTTGTACACATTTTGTGTCACTTGAAATATGAAAGCATTATAATAACAATTTACAAATTCGATATGTACTTATAAATGTCCTCATCAATTTGGGAGCCGACCTTTTAAACTCCCTGGATGGGGTTCTTTCACGCCTCCAATCACCTCTGAATGGTGAGTGTAGCGAATCTGTGCGTGGCCCTCTCTTCGCTTTAATCCCAACTCCATTGAGGCTTGGAGGCAATTGGTTGGCGCGTCTGAAACCAACTCCGACGATGTACCTAGTAAACCATTTGAAAAGCTTTAAGTCACCCTGTCACTTTGACACTGAGTGTATGTCTTTATCACGATAGGCCGACATTACTCTTCATTCAAATAGTTCGCGGCTGCATGTGCAAGGGTGACCCAACAAAGGATACTGTTAACAAGAGAATTCCTTCAAAAAGATCGCTGAGACTAAAATTGTCTGAATGTTGGAGAAAGAAAATGTGTGGAAACATCAAAGCCATTTTCACAATCGACTCACATCTGTTTTCCCCCAGCCATGAGAGAAGATTACCCAGTCTTTTTTGGAAGATACAATGTCCCATCTGGGTATCCCGGTCACCCTGTTTCTCAAACTTGACTAGCATTTCTGGGGAGTGTTCGACTAATGAGCCGACTTCACAGTGCATAGCATAGTGATTTAGACACTTAATTACTATGCTAAGCATTGTACAATTTCTTTATCGACTTTCTGCGTATTTATCCGTTAAATCAAACTGTTTTACACGCAAACAATAATTAAATATTTAGGTCATTCATTTAATTAAAAATTCAAACATTTAAATCTTTATTTAACATGACATCAGAAATTTATAAGAAAATACATTTATTCATGAATGTCTGAAAGTTAACATTATTTTTAGTTGATATTTTATTATTAATATATTTATGATCCTATATGAATGGACCAAATTAAAAAAGAAAAAAAAAATGTTTGAATTTCTTGTTTTTAACTGTTTTAATTTTTTTTTTCGAGTTTTAGGTAATACATTTTTTAAAGTTCATTGTAGGCATATTTTGAGTTTATATATACTCTACCTTCATGTTCTAAAATTTCTGACGCCTAAAAGCAAAGAAAAATGATGTATTAGTGAGTGAATGGATACTAACATAACATAGCACTATTCAGCTACTCGAGAGCTTTTGGCGATGGACCTCGTAATTTTAAACCATAGTCAAGCTGACAACCCTTCTCCTAATTTCCACACCGCTCAATGATAGGACGTTTGAGCCTCGACAGATTTAACGTGCATCACTCCCCTATACGGCGGGTCTTCATCGTTACTAGGTTCGAGCTCATGACACGTCGGTCACGAGTCCCTTACCATGAGCACTAGCTTACCACGGCCATTAAAAATAAATAAGACGTACTATACAAGATATATTTGAATACTTTGCGTACAGTGACGAAACAAGACTTATATGTCAGAAGCAGTGCCGGTTTATCCATTGAGTGCTTGGGGCGCATGCCCAGGGTCCCGTGGCCCGGAAGGGACTTAAAAGGGCCGTATAAGACGGACTTAACCAGATTTTACGGTTATAAATTTCGATCCCCGTAGGGACCAGTAGATCTTCTGAGCCCAGGGCCTTAAATGAGTTTAAACTGGCACTGTTCAGAAGGTTTATTCCGAAGGATTAGTACCTAAATTCAGGAATTAACCGTTAATTGAATTTCAAACTGCTTCACTTCATAGTCATTATTCTAGCACTTTAATGACAATGACTTTTAAAATCTTATAATTATTATAGCAAGCAATAAATTAGTTTTGTAATCAAGGAGGCTTTTCTAAACTTAAATACTAAATTGAACAAAAATGGGTTAATTATATCTTTCATTATTGACAAGAACCACACATCTAAAAGGATACTCTATTACAGCTTTTAATACTTATTACGATTCATTATGTCAATTACAGGTTAAACCTTTGAATAATGTTCCCTTGATTGGCATCTAGATAAATATTTTTATAACATTACTATGATTAAAATTCCTAATAGTCAGATTAATTTAATCATGATAAATTATTTTTAAATAACTAAGCGATGCGTGTCTGTTTTCATTAAAACTCTACTCGAAACTCTTCTCTAAGCCATTAGATATAAGTAAAACCATCATTAATGATGATAAATATGTAGTTTGCTTTATCATCATTACTATTACAATGTATAGTATTAGTAAAAAAATGTGTGGTTTTTTGTGTGCATGGCATATATACAAGGATTCAAGCTTGAATACAATTAACTATTAATGTCAAGTTCTGATACCATCAATAAATATTGAATAATGTGCAGTGAGTATATATATACTACATATATATATATATTTTTATATATATATATATATATATATATATATGTAATAGATTGAAGTAGTGTTGGCCGGAGTGGAAGATTATCAATTTTGATTTAGTAATGACATCTTCAGAATAGAGCTTTACCTCCTTTATTATGAGCACACATCAGCAGATTAAAGCACAATTACGTTCTATTTTCACATTGAGTAGACAGTGGCATTTTGGTGGACACAACACAAAGACAAAAAGCAGCAAGTATTTTCAATCTTACGTGATGGCGGCAAGCAGAGAAAGAGAGCGCGATTACATCAGATTTTGGTTAACTGATTACGATTAAGATTACAATGTTTTATTTTA
>BMAV01027812.1:11594-23275 GCA_019973955.1 Trichonephila inaurata madagascariensis | reverse complement strand
ATATATATATATATATATATATATATATATATATATATATATATATAAATATAATATTTTGGCAAAAAATTAACTTAAAATAACCTTTTTTCAAAACGTTCTCCTTTGATAAAAAATGCTTCTAAAAAAATAATATTTTGTGTGTGTGTGCTTTTTTGAAGTAAAGACTTCTCCAGAGAGTCTGAACTACGATTTTTGAAAAATTCACATTATTTTAAGAGTCATCATCCATTGAAATAATTATCAGCAGTTTTTCCTTAAAATTTCTTCCCTCTGTTGTAGTAAAATATGGATAAATCCCCTTCTAAGTTATATATTTAAAAAATTCTTGTTCAGCCTCTTTACAGAGAACTGATCCATATACAAGCAAAATATTATTATAATAGAAGCATTTTTTTATAAAAGGAGAATATTTTGAAAATGGGTCATTCTATGTTCATTTTTTGTCAAAATATTTTACTTAAGTAATTTTTTATTGTAATAATATTCTTAAGACAGTTTTATATATGTTTTCTAATCTAAGTGACACTAAATATCATAAATATTATCCATTTATACACTTTTGCAAAATCACGGTTCCGAACGTAGTCGGATACTTTAAGACGTCCCTGTACATTAGTAAAAGCTTTCGATCCATTTCCCTGTCTTGGCAAAATGTCTTATTCTTATTATTTTTAAATTTTTATTTCATATATTTTTATTAACTACGAAACTTCCTCCTAAGACTGTTCGAACGCAGGGAATTATCGAGAAAGTGAAGTCTCTGATACTAATCGAAAATCTACCGATTCAAATATTCATTGCATCACATGTCTTCACACACAGGCACTGTAATTAAAATTATTCATAAAGATTTAAAGTTAAAAAATATGTTTAAATCTGAAGTTCGTCTCATTTAAAGCATATTGGTAAAAGAAAAGCATATTGCAGAAAATTACCTAAAGAATACCTCTAACTGCTGAAAAACGCAAATTTATAACACTCGATGAAGCATGAGTATATTTAAGTGACTGTACTAAAATAAAGATCTGTTTTCTATTGCAGAACTGACGGGAATGACCGTGCGAAATGGCTTCGTCAGTTCACAGTAAAGTTTCCAAATTAATTTCTGATAGTTGCAGGATTTTCTAATAACGTCAAATTAAAAATCTAAAAAGTCTCAAATAAAACCAAAATTATTTCACTGTACTATCAACAGAATATTTTAGAATCAATTTTTGAAGAAAAAATTCCAACCTCATATGGGAAGGAAATTTGAACTTCATATTGACAAAACCTCTAGTCAAACGTCTAAATCAACTGCTGCTTATTTAGCAAAGAAAGACTCAGAAACAGGAATAAAGAGTATAGCATTTGAAGAAATATGTGTAAAATCATTCTACTCTTCTACAATGGACTTTTGTGCTTTCGGTTTATTAAAACGAGCCTTAGGAAAACGGCATCTAAGAACACTGAACAGACTTTGGAAAACGATTCAAGAAGAACGGTGCAAAAATTGGCATGACAGTATTAAGAAAAAGTTTACTTTCACGGAAATTTCAAGCTGGAGTTATTGTCAAGAACCATAGCTATCAGATAGAAGAGAGTTTCCACAAAAAAATACCGTATTTATTGATAAAAATTAACCACATCAAAATCCTTTCCATAAAGTGCGAACGATTTTCTGGACAACACGCACAAATCACATAGTCGCCAAGACGTTTGAGCTTCGCCAAGACTACAGCACTAATGCACCAACTCAAAACCATTACGAGTAAAATGGGAATTTGCTTAAATGTGCTGGTATTACGTTACTGCCAATATTTTTTACAAGTTTACCCTATGTGTATGTTTGTGTGTGTATGTGTAGTACTGTGGAAGATCACGAATACTATTATATAAAATATCGGTATTTTCCGTTGAATATGGACACATAAAAAACACTTCCGATACGACTGAGGGTTTGATTATATTGTTGTGCATCCGAATCATCTCGTGTATACGTCGACAAGCTCAGTCAGTGAAGCTCAAGCGGAGATCCAAACAATTTGATGAAATCGATTACAAGTCCTTGATGTCGACCGTGATCGTACAGATGACCGAAATTTGTTGTTGGAATAGAAGACCTACTTTTATAAATTGACAGATAAAATGGTAGCCTCGATTAGATTTATACTCTCAATTAATTTGTAGTTTGTAAAAAATGTTACTTTTCATAGATGAGATTTCTTCTCGAGAAATGTCGCTGAGAGAAGCAAATTCAACTCATTTGAGAAGTGAAAGAGTAAGACAATACATACGCAAAAGGAAGTGTTTCCCGGCTGAATACAATTTTAAAAGCATGGAATACTTCAGCAATGTAAAATGTCAAAACATTTTATGTTGCTGCAACAAATAAAATTACACTACAATCTTCACATTGTGACGGATCTATTCGCGGTCTTCTAATTAATCCTCTTGGGAAATCTTTGAACTATCAATTCACGTTATTCACAACCAACCCTTCGGAAGAAGAGAATTGTGATATGTAAATTAACTTGTTATACATAGACGATGTTTTCTATCTAGAAGGAGAGAAGGAGATAAGATATACTTGAGACAGGTGAGATTGCTACTATATATATAATATTAGAATTATAGAGCTTTGATTATTATTAGAAGGAAACCTTAAAGTGATGATTGGTTACTTCGATTGATTTAAGATTAGATTAAATCGGATAATAGGTTATATCCTTAATTAAGATAAGGATAAAGTTTGCTAGTCACCTAATCGCTTACGTTTTACTGTCGTTGTTCCACTTTCACAGTTTTTATTGAGATATTCTCTTAATATTATTAGTTGAAATTGTGTCTGTTCTTAGTGTTGAAATAAATAGATTGGTTGAATCATGTCGACTGTTTCTTCCCTTCCCCCCACATATCTAGGTGTTCACAAGAGAGGTGCGAATCTCTTACAACATAATTTGTGCTTAAGTTCATACTACTGGTGTGTTTTTCCCCTTGCTTTTTATTTTAGAATATACTATTCACTTTATGTTCAAAAATTTCTTACATATTGTACACAAGCTTTCACCATTTTTTTTTACTCACAACATATATTGAAAAGTTCCATGTCTTAAGGTATCCGACTACGTTCGGAAATGTTATTTTGAAAAATAGTATAAATGTATAATGTTTATAATGTTTAATATAATGTATATAATGTTTTAACACATATATTACAAAAATTCCAGTTCAAACCTTCTGGCGAAATCTTTGTTTTATATAAGCAAAATATTATTATTACAGAAGCATCTTTCATAAAAGGAGAATGTTTTGAAAATAGGTCATTCTAAGTTCATTTATTTGCAAAAAATTGCGTTAAAATTATTTTTTATTTTAATAAAATATTCTTATATATAAAATATTTTTATACATGTATCCTAATCCAAGTGACACTAAACATCATCAAAATTATCCATGTTTATGCTTTTTTTCAAATTACGGTTCTAATCGTAGTCGGATACCTTAACCGAAAAAAAAAGTTTTGTGACGAATCTTTACGGAATCTTCTCCCTAATCCTCTTGGGGAATCTTTGGGCTAGCATTCGCGTTTAATTCACAGCCATCCCTCTCAAGAAGAAACCCTGATTAGTTCGACTATATGAAGTCAGTGTTTTGTAATTGTAGATGGAAGGAGTTGAGAATCTGTTACAGTCGCCACGAAGGTGAGATATAATAAAGTGGATTTTCGCAGCTTGAATTAAGAGCGGTGTTGGCCAGTGTATTAAATTAGTGTATTGGGAATTTGTAGTCAACGATAGATTAGGTTAAATTAAATTAGTTTCTTGCGCTTATTCTCTTAATGTTGATTGCTTTTTCCCTATTACTCCTAGGGCATTCACTGATGATGATTAGTGTGTTTGAATAGATAAATAATAGTTGAAATGGAAGTTTCTGTTTTTGCTTTGATTCCGCCCACACTCTTAGGTCGGCAAGAAGGTGAAAGAGCAACTTCAGGGGTACGTCGCTCACAGTTTTTAATTAACACTCATCATTAGAGCATACTGAATTTTAACCTTTGTCGGTTAAGTGACAAATGATGGTATGCAGCAAATATGTGTTATACACATTGAGTGGCTGAATAAATTTTGCGAAGATCAACATTTCCAAGACATCAGACTTTCGCAGTAACACGCACAAACACACAATCTTACATAAAAAATATCGTACTCATTTTGTTTTTATATTTTTTTTTCTAAATATTTTTCTTTTATTCTAGTCCATCTTTATTTCTAAATTATATTCAAATATTTTCGCTTTTTACACAGATGGCGCCAATACTATAAAATGTAACCAGTCAATATTATCATCTAAATTTCATGTTCACTTACATCCTTTTATTTGTCATATTCCTGAATTTAATGAAGACAAAACCCTCGGAAAACAATATATATATACTTTTATAATTGCTTTTACCCGGAATAATAATAATAAAAAAAAGTATCGACTGAGAAAGTTTTTGCATGTCCGATTGATCACTTTCCACTTATAATTTAAGGCTTAATTCCATGTCGTCATCGTCATTAAGACTTTAATTTTGTATCCTATTTTAGTAAATTCAGGTCAGAAAAAAAGTTAAAGACTGCCTAAATATTATCAAAATACTTGCCTAAGAGCACCATTATGTGATAAAAATTTTGAAAAATAATTTAAACGTTGTAATTTTTCAGTGAAATTATGATACTTTTATTCTTTTTCTACAGTCTCATTTAAACGCAACAAGCAAGTACCTAAACAACTATAAGTGAATCTCGCGTTTATTAACTTTTTAAAAGGAAGGAACTGAAAACGAAGGAAAGATATTTAAGTACGCGGAAAAAAATTAACAATTTTATACGAATTATACTGAGATATTTATCAAGCAATACCTTAATTACAGACATGCTTAAAATACTCGAAAAAGGTCTGAATACGTCAGATATTGGTGGGATATCTCGTTTATATTCCGAAAAGATTTCCGCTCTGTCCAAGTATGATCACCATGAGCATTGAGTTCCGGATTTTACGAAACACCCGTCACAGAAAGGCAGGAAATAGTAGAGATCGTAATAATCTTCGTGATAGTTGTGGAATCCGTGTCAAAAGATGTCCCAAAAATAACGCGTTTAGATCAGTGCTTCTCAATCTTTCAATAAATGCGACCCAATATTCAATCAGAATTTCAATCGCCCCCCTCCCTTCCGTACAATAACAATGTTTTGAATTTAATAATACAATACTTTGACGCTAAAGATACAATACGATTTTAACCTATTAAGTGTCACTGGCGTATATATGCGTCTCACTTGGCCAAAACGTTAATTGTCCAGGGCGTATATATACGTCGTTCTTAAGTACGATCTTTTCTGTGCACTGCTATCCATAAAATTTTTCCGAAATCTTTGGAATGCAATAAAAGGACTTTGGCAGAGTTTGCGAAGAATTTACTTATTTCGAAAGATTTGCTTATTTATTCCTTTTCTTTCCCACCCCCCTTCCAAGACATCCATTGCGCCACATAGCGTGCATACGTGGAAAACGGTGTCATTTGGAAGCGAATTGCGTAACTTTTTTAATCAGTGTTTAAGGGATTAATTATAAACAGTACAAATTATTAAGATAATTATTAACTTTTGTACATAATTTAATATATGACAATCCTATGGGATCACTGGTAATTATATTAAACTTGTTCTTAACTTAGTATTTTTAAATTAATTATAAAATACATTGTGCAATACTGATACATTTATAAGTGTGTAATATTAGTGTAAATGTGTGTATTTTGTTTTTTATTATATCAGAATGCTTTTTTATTCTACTTTCATAAAATTAATAATTATTTAATATAATCTTTTGTTTTCGACTTTTCAATATGCTCGCGCTCCCCTCATAGAATTATCACGTCCCCTTAGGGGGCGCGACCCACAATTTGAGAAACGGCTGTGAAGAGGATTTTTTGGGAAGATATCAATCCCCCAAGGATGCTACTTAGAAATATTTTTGTAAGTAACATAATGGGGCTATAATTTGGATACTTTTGTGCTAACTTTTTCCCTTTCTTTTTAATGAAATTATATTCATAAAAACGACTTGTTACTTAAAATAGTTCACATATAGTTTCAATATTATTTTATTATATATATATATATATATATATATATATATATATAATATATATGGATGGTTATAATTCTAATTAACTATTTAATTCCTGTTAGGGTAAATTATGTACATCGTCTCCAAGGCATTCACTACTGAGATTGCGTTTGTTTCAAAACTTTGGGTGTTTGCGTTTGTAATCATGAACTGAAAAGCTGATATGGAGAAAAAATGGCTCGGTGTTGCTTTTAATGGTGAATTCCTCTTAAGCTTGCAGCACACGATGATCAAATTGAGTCTGAAGATACCATGGAGAGTGACTTGTTTGTATACATTTCAATGTCCTACACCAAGAATTAGGATTTAAGTGGTATTGGATTCCACTTCCATGACATTTATAATAAGCATTGCAAGCACTATATGTCTGGTGTTCTGGAGTCTGTCATCCTCCCCTACCTTCAGCTTGCGATAACATTCCAAATGGACAATGCGTGAACATATATGACACACAGTGTACAAGACTTCTTCACTTACCTGACTGTTGAACTTGACCTTTTGAACTAGTTTCATCGATTATTGTAGAATGACTGTGGTCCATTATACAAAACACCATATTTTTTAAATGAGAAAGTTGGCAACAAGACATCCAAAGCTTCTTTCATTCAACGTGCAGTACAGTGGTTATTATCAGACGGTAATACTCAGATATGATTTCCTCGTCTTCCTGACCTCACATATGGCTTAATTTCAATCATTTCGTCTTTGTATTGTGCGTGTCTCAATAATAAATTTAATTTTTATTAACCTTGTTACATCTCGATGTTGAGTTTTGAAAGGTAAACAAGGTATTTTCTCTTATTTACATTTTTTCCCCTTACATTTAGATAAATGAGAAATACGGCTCTAAGATTGACTCATAGAACTAATTTAATGAGCAAAATATAAATTACATTATGAAGATCATGAAAAAGTAAAATGAAGGTTAGAAAATTCATAAAATTAATAACTATTACTTACTGAATTTTAACAATTTCATTTATATTATCATCACACTAAAGCATCTTTTATACATTATGGGTCGATCGTTTGAACATTATATATTACCTCATAATAATTATCACCAGTTTACTAGAACTTTCATTTGCAGGTGGCTTATGAAGTCTGCATTTGATGTGCTTGATTAGTTTAATTTAATTTAGAATTTGAAATGCCAAGCACTCACAGCAGGCAGGCTAAGTTCAGTGAACTAAAAATGTGATGAGTGATAGACGTTCTGCTGAGATAAACTCAGAATCTATTAAAATAGCACATTAAATATCTCATGTGATTCAGAGTTCATAACTGGTCTTATTTGGGATTACGAGGATCTCATCCAATTGATTGAAAGGAATATGCCGGCAAGACTCCTTATCAGTGACTTAGTTGGCAAGTGATAGTTCTATGGGAAAATATTAACAATAGGTACTAAAGTTTAAGAGATTTTTATTATTTTATTGAACTAATCCACAGAACTCTGAGCTAGTGAGGTCTAACAAAAGAAAGCCAGGATTTCAGGCAAATAATTGATTGACTGATTGAGTGTTAAAATCGCATTTCTAAGCTTTACGAAAACTATTGGGGAATGGTGAAGTAAATTTGAACCACGGGCAAATGACGAGGATAAAATCATTTTGAGGGGAATTTTTTTTTTTTTTTTTACTAAACTTCTACACTGCGACTACATAAGAACACTTAGTCTTGACAGAGTTACGGACATTAGCTTTTTTTCCACGGTGGAACTGTTGTAAAATATCAAGAATTTAATCCATTACTCGACAGATAAAACGCCGGAGATGAGTTTACTTTTAATACCATTCAGCTACTCTGCCACATGTTAAGAGAAAATAATTAACTTAAAAAAGTGAGTTGTAAATGCAAGTTAGAGTTAAATTACATCATGAACTGATCATTTCATTTATGTTCAGCTTCGAGGTAATCTAAAATAAATCATACCACCTACTGACTACTACTATTATCATTTCTCACCCAATCGTTTAACCTATGTAGAACAAGATCAACTGAAGGGAAGCTAGATTAGCTTTTTCTTAATATTTTTGCCACGACTGTGAAGATGCTGATTCTGCAACTTAACTCATTCTCAAGATAGTGCTCCTTTGAATTAATGTATGTTGCCAAGGTTACGCAGAAGAAACTATGTATTGCCAAAATTTGCTTTACTTTGTTTTTAAGGTGTAAATAAATAAAGCAAGTAACACTTTAAATTATTCACGAGTAGTATCTAACTCCATGTGATGACACAAAACTTTAAATACTTGATGATAGAAGATTACGTGGCTAAGTTTTGTCTTATTTTAAAACCTCAAAACCACTTTATGTAAAGATTTAGCTTACAAAGAAACAATTCTTCAGAGAATAAATTCTTTGAATTTCATATTATAGTACTGACTGTTTTTATCACAAAATTGCGTTCTCTTAATCGTACCTCCCACGTGTCGTTATAAAAAATATGCCACTTGCTTTACTTTTCATCTAAAACAAGGGTGTCCAAAACGCGGCCCGCCAGTACGTAAGTTTCGGCCAGCCGACTCTTTTTTAAAAAATTATAAATATCAGATTTTTAAATTTTTTTCATTTTGAAATTTATTTGAGGGGAAATATATGTATATATACATATATATAATGTATTTGCCTGTTACCTGTTCTTGTTTTAAAATAAATCATTTTTGATAATAGAAATGTTCCTTAGATTATATATATATATATAAAATAGATTTATATTTTATCAAACAGTTACGTTTGATTTTACTATAGTAAATTACTTTTTTAATAAATTTTAAATTGCATTATGCATATCCTTTACTATGGGTGGTACATGATTCTCTGTGTGTGCGACTTTCGTTTCTCCTCCTTCTTTTCTGTTTGGAGTACCCAAAATACAAGAGGCAGTCAGAGATGTTTTTTAAAGTTTTAAAAAATATTCGGGATGGTTAAGATAAAGGACATTGTACATTTAATCGCTTGAGCGAATGACAGCACTATCAGATTTCAACAATGAGTAACGAAAGATCAATTCAATAGATCACCATAATTTTCAAGAAAATGGCAACTATAATATTTCAAACATTATTTGATCATTGCATTATTATATTATACAAACATTATTATATTATCTATGTCTGTATACATGAAAAATAATGAAAGCAATAATAATAATTCATTCCGTTTTAAATTTTCCCTCCAATAAATATTTTTTTGTTTCCAAATCAGATATAAAGGTACATATTTGTATGTGCGGCCCACGAAACTATTTTTTTTTTCCGAAGTGGCCCTCTTGGTCATTTGTGTTGGAACCCCTGATCTAAAACACTTTATGGGTAAAAGTGTTAACTACTATTAGTAAACGCGCATTGACTGAATCTCCCTCCTCACATCCTAAAATTAGTCTGTATTTCTGATTGCGAAATTAGCAATATGTATCATTTTAATCAGTGAAAATCTACAATGTTGCACTTAATGCAACACGAGAATGATCGTGAAATAATCAATAATTCTAGTTTTATTGTGAGGTCGGCTCGGTGGCTTGGAGGCAGTGTGACCACCTCGTAAACCCAAGGTTGTGGCTTCGATCCCGGCTGGAGACGATATATTTTCTGGATGAAAAAATCATAGGAATACATGTCATTTGATAATGTAGCATGTGAAAGATCCCTTGAGTACCAATTTGACTCTGGTACTCTCAGCAAAATTAAATCATCGCAATGTTCAGAACTGACGAGAACTTGAATTAAAATTAATTCAAGCGTCAAAACTTGGTAGTGACTAGATGATGCAATCACTGAAATGACTCTCACACTTGGGGGACTTGTCGTGTCTGCAAAGGCTTGTGTGCCAAAATGTAGCCCATTTGAAAAGAAAAAGTGTTGCTGTGATAAGAGTTAAAAAAAAGGTCAGAGCAACAAATATATTTTACATACACATATCAAATAAATGGTATCACATCGTATGAAAACGATAGATAAAGATAGTGATAATAGTACTAATGAAGCTGCTAAGTTTCTTGTATTCGACGAGATTAAATGTTTGAGAAACATATATATACTAGAAAGTTTCTAAAATAAATTCACACACACATTTCTCAAGCTGAAGAGATTACTAAAAATAATAAAGACGACAGTTTTTCTCTGGGAAAAGATAAAATCTGGTAATAAAATATAAAATCTGATAAGAAATAAATAAAAAAATAACAAATTACTCAAAAATCAAATGTATTATCAAGTAAATAAGAAAGAAAACAATACGTAGAAAGGGATTAATTTCTTAAAAACTCCTCTTTCTGAAATCGATTGGTATTAATGAGTGCTGAAATAATCAATTGTACGTTTAAGAATCAGGAAGAAAAGTCATGTATCCTCAGAAATATAAGACTATATGTAATATTTAATTAAGAAACACTGGTTAGAGACATATATATGTATCCTAAAATTTAAATGCTTCTCCACTGATGTGTTTGAAATCGGGGTACCAGGCAAAATGTTAAAAATGCATATAATTATTTTTAATTTTTCTCAGTTAGACATATATTGAAAGTGAGCAATCTTCATTAACGCATAATCATATTTTTAATATCAAACGTTATTGAGACGTAGATGTAGAGAGTATATCATTTCAGATGTTGACCTTATCATCTGATTATGATTGAAAGTTAGATGTAAGTGCTGCATTTAGCAGATCTTTGAGTTCAATACATAAACAAATAAATAGTTAAGATCCAAGGATGTCTCAAATTTATCGCTTCATATAATTCTACTTTTACGTTAGTGTTTTCTTTATAAATTAAAAAGAGTTACAAAATAGCTTAGTTTCATTTTAAAGTATTAATATAATTGAATCTTGAAGTGTAGCAATCTGATAGTTATATCCATGCTCCAAATGAAACCGTATAACCCAGTGCTTCTCAAACTTTCAATACTCGCGACCCAATATTCAATCATCTCATTTTCATCCCGCCCCCCCTCCATACAATAACATTGTATTAAATTCAATAATACTATACTTTTACACTAAAGCTACAGTACGACTTTAACCTCTCATGTGCCACCGANTTAAATTCAATAATACTATACTTTTACACTAAAGCTACAGTACGACTTTAACATCTCATGTGTCACCGACGTATATAAACGTTTCGCTCAGCCAAAGAATTAATCTTCTGGACGTATATATACGTCTTTCCGAAGTAAGATCTTTCCTGTGCACTGCTATCCATAAAATTATTCCTAAGGCTTTGGAATACAATAAAAGGACTTTGATAGTCTTTGCAAAGGATTTACTTATTTCGAAGAATTTTGCTTATTTATTCCTTTTCTCCACCCCACGCCCACCCCAAAAAAACCCCATCAAAACACTCACGTCTACGTGGAAAATCGTGGCATTGAGGACCGAACCGCGTAACTTTTAATCGGCAGTTAAGGAATTAATTATAAACCGTACAAAAATCATCAAGATAAGTGTTAATACAAGCCCATAGGGTTACTGGTAATTATCAAACTTGTTCTTAACTTAGTATTGTTAAATTAATA
>BMAV01027810.1:262214-424698 GCA_019973955.1 Trichonephila inaurata madagascariensis | reverse complement strand
TCAATAGTCAACAGGTACTCTGTTTTCTAATTATGAACTGTAGAAAAAAAAAAAGTAGTTGAAAAGCGAACCATTTCCCAATCTATATGTAACAATGAATTATAAATGTTATGAACAAGCACTCAATTCCCAATGACACGGTCCGGGTCCCATGGTCTGGCTGCTCATGGCGGGGCGTGGGGTTCGACCCTTTAACCCAAAAACCCCCCGGGCGGGGATTATGCACGTTAAATATGTCGAGGCTCAAATGCCCTCCCGTTGGTGTGGTAGTCAGGAGATGGGGTTGCCAGCTCGTGTCGTCCTTTTCGTTTTGAACATGGTTCAAAATGACGAGGTCCTTCACCAATAGCCCTCGTACAGCTTTATAGTGCCACGTTAAAAAACTTTCTCTGTGTCTATCTTTCACAAAAACACGAGATTTATAAATCGTAATCATTCGATTGCATCGACGAGTTCACGTTGGACCGAATCAAACGATGTTCCTTTCAAAGCAAAAGAGGGAAAAACTGGATAAAAATAGAGACAATTTTTTTATAATTAGATGAAAGACTGCAGATAAATCAAAAACAGTCTTCTTAAACTTACTCCTGAAGACATCGGCAAAAACTTTCTTACAATTACGGAAATCAGCTAGATCCATGTACATTTAACTATATACACAAAACCATTTCTTAAAAAAATCACCTGCCGCGGATATCAGTGGAAGAAAATTCTGAACCAAATTTGTTTGGTTCATCATCGAAAATGCCTAAGTATTAAATGGATTTCCTACAGAAGAAAAAAGGAATAAACTTTAGTTTACGTAAATAGACCAAACAAACAAAAATTCCACGGGAAAAAAATGGAAAAAAATATACATAACTAAGGCTCAAAAGAATTTTTTCTGGGGGGGGAGATAACTTTAAAAAAAAAGCAGACGAAAGCATCGAGACGGAATCTATGCTAAAAATTAAAAATCTATTGATCTATGAGCAGGGACGTCTTAAGACTTCTCGAGACCCTGAACCCCTACGCAAATGTAGGCCCACCTTTGAGCCTTATAAGTAAAAGGGACATAGTTTTGTTTAAATATTACAAACAAATAAATCGAAGCAAAAAAATATTCATTGTTTCGATCAAACAAACCAGCTCGGCTGCCGCCTTTTTTGAATGAGTTGGGGGGTTGGGAGGTAGAACTTGGCCTGGGGGGAACTCCCCATATCAGCTTATCAAATACGCCCCCAAAAATTTTTTTTACGTGCCCACTCAGAACAGCTCGCCAGCTCGGCCTATACGGGGACGGTCGTCGCCTGTAGCCAGTTGACACACTGTTCAAAATTTCCAGTTTTTTTATAATCGAAAATAGCATTTGGCCGTTGAAATTATTCGAATCATGATCTTATTAAGGCCGAGTCGAGAACGAGACGAGGCTTAGGCTCAGTTTCCCAAAAAACGTCTATCTATGGGAGGTTTCCCCAAACTCCACCCTTTTTGTACCACCGATAATAATCGAGAGTTCCAAAACACTTTCTTCACAAACAAAGTCCTTAACAGAACATTTATTAAAGATAAACGCAACTCCAAGAAACAATCTCTTTTAAACAGCCCTTGAATGAGACGCAAAATATTCCTTTAAATATGAAATATTTGTCTATAAAATACAGAAAAAAGAAAAAAATAGCCAATATTTCAAATTTGAAAAAGAAATCCATTTTTTAAGGCTCCTTACACGGCACAAAAAATATTAGAAGCAATTAAAAGTGCACACTTGCCCTTGATCTAATACCCTGACAGCGTATGGAAAGAGACAGGATTAACTCTCAGTTCTAATTACCAAACACACGGTGACCGTGACGCTCTTTGAAGATTTTCGAGAAAACGAAATTCAAGCACTCAGTCTCTTTCGTTTGTGATGCGTGAAAAACAAAACACAGCTCAGTGATGACTGTAAATATCCGATTAAAAAATCCAGAACAATTCACTATTTTCGTCCAATTCTTATCTCTCCTTCGTGAGCTACCAGAACAGAGATCGTGCTTCGAGGAGCCTTCCGATACAGAGCCGTACTCTCAACGGTTTTTCCTCCGGGCCAAATTTTTATTAAAAAGAGCCCAGAGAGGCGCACATGCCCAGACTGCCATCAGCCGCTCACTGGTCCAAACTGTTCGAATGATGTCATGACGCTCGCCAACTCTCCACCAATGAGGAGGCCACGCTGCGAACCCATGCACGTTTACACACCGGATGTGACGTCTTCACCAACTAGCCTCCGCCCTTGCGCAGCTGGCAGTGCGCAACAGATTAAAGTCGAATGCGGGTTGCCAGATAAAAATGGTAATCGCCCGTTTTCTTTCGGGGAAAAACCCTTCGAAATTTTTGCGGAAAAGTTAGGTTAATTTATGGCGATCCTCCTTCGAGTTGTTTAAAATTTCCCTTGGGGGTTTTTTTTTGATAAATTTTTTTTCCCTTTTTTTTTTTGGGTCCCTTCGGACAAAATGGTCACGTCCCCAAATTGGTCCTTTTGGGGATAATATTAAAAAAAGATAACTTTTCAATCAAAAATTGAAAATTGTTTTTTTCGAACAATTTTTTTTTTCAAACAAATGAATTTGCAATCTGTCAGCGAAGTTCTCAAATGGCGATAACACTCTTCTAAAATGAACCACGAATGCGCTCACTCTCTTTCAAAATTTTTTTCTTAATTTAATCAAATTTCCCAAAGTGATGTGTGTGTTCCGGGAAGCTGAATATAGAAAAATTTAACTTTTAAAAAGCTGAAAAATTCTAAGGGAAAAAAAAATTTCGGAAATAATAACAGTAATACTATTTTTTTTTTTTAAATAAGATTACAGAATTAGGTAATAGATATTTTGGGGAAAATTACCTTAAAAAAATATAAGACTTTGTATACATGTATACAGATTCCAGAAAAACATTTTTTTTTTTAAAAAAAAATTTTATTTATTTCACAATTTTTAAGGTAATTAGAGTTGGTTTTAAAATGTTTATATATAAAATATATTTGATTTTACATTATTAAATTTTTCAGGGTAAATTTTAAACAAATTTTTATATTGAAAAAATTCCCCCATCTTATATTCAATGGTAAAAAAAGAAATGTAAGGGCCCCTGGGGCTCTGGGGCCGGACAATCCAGCCCCCTCCCGGGGGGGAAATTTTTAAAGGGTTGCATTTGGATCGAATTTGAAATATATTTTTTTGATTCAAAATTTGATATATTATTGGGTGTAAATTTGGTATTCTTTAACGTATCTTATTATTATTTTTTTTATTTTCACTCCTAATTTTTTAATGGCAGTTTTCTTTTGTGTTTAAACTTGAAAAGGGGGTTTAGGTGGGGGTATATATTAAAGCATGAAATTTTTTTAAAATGTTTGACAAAAATTTCTCCTCCCTCTCGGGTGAGGAGAAATCCCTCCCGGGAAACATCCTTTCCTCATCTCCGGAGGGCATCCTTTCACCCTTACGATGTCCCGGGGTCCCGCTATCCAAAAAAGGGGCAAGGGGAATAAGAGGTTCTGACAGATGTCTACAGGAGATGTTTTATTTTTGTCCTGGTTTTGTTACTTTTAAGTTAAAAAAAAACGCTTGTGATCCCCACCATCCCGTAGACCTTTTTTTTCGAAGAAATTGGTCCGCTAGAAAATTTACGATTCTTTCTCTTATATTTCACTCGTTTGATATAATAACAAGTAATTATGTACTTAATTTCGAATTATCTTGAATGTTTTAAAATTTAAAATAATATATATATATATATAAGAGAGAGAGAGGTGGCATTGGGGTAAAGGGGCGGCATTTTTGTCCGGGGAGGCAAAACTGCTAGAGCCGGCCCTGGCCCCTGCATAGTCTGTTTTAAGCCCCAAGCCGATTCTTACAAAAGATTGCAAAACCATAACATCAGGTTTGGAGATCCTAGAATCCTGGGTTCCGCTGCGATACGAGGGTGTACATTACGCCACTGTATTACATACAAATAGAGTTATTTCTCACAAGTTACTTGATTTAATTGGCGCAGTTACTCTTGAGTGCGCCCTGTATCAAAATTTCTTAAATGCCTTTTTTGGGGGCCCCTTAACGTTTTAAGTTGTTGTTTTTTTTTTTTTTGCAAAAACATTTTGGGATTCCCGAAGTTTGAGGGCCACGTTGCGTTGATACGGCGGGAACTACACTCCTAAAAATTTTATTCTGTTCACGTATATGTAAAATAAACAATTCTTTCGGCTTCATTTTTAAGTCTAGTCCTTGGCAAATGGATTTGTCAAATCTCTCGAGGCTCAAATGGCTCACGTTGTCGTCGCGTAGAAGTTTGGAGAATGGGGTGCCAATTTATGTGTCGTCCTCGTCACTTGATTGAGGTTGAGAACAATGGGGTCCTTTGCCAAAAGCCTTCGTGTTGCCTCAAGATGTCGCCCTATTCAGCTGCAAGAGGGCTTTTGGTGACGGATCTCGTCCTTTTTAGCCACGGTCAAGTTAGTTCCATCCACCTCTCCTAACTTCCACATGACAACAACGGGAGGACGTTTGAGCCCGGACAGATTCAACGTACATTGCTCTTCTACACGGCGGGTCTTCAGTGTTTCTGATTCGAACTCATGACACGCAGGCCACGAATCTGTTACCTTGACCACTCGGCTACCGCGGCCACATTTCATCAAAAGACAACAGAAATGTATGATCAAGTACACCAACACTGGCGTAGCTAGTTCTGAGTGGGCCCTTTTTTAGAAGTGAAAACCTTGTTAGTGGTACTGTAGTTACACATCCGAAGGGCTCCTTTAGCTTGGGGGCCCCGTATCATTGATACGGCGGTAGCTACACCCCTGTACACCAACTCTCATTTTCAGGTGTGGCCGCGGTAGCCGAGTGGTATAGGTATCGGATCGTGGCTTGCCTTGTCACGAGTTCGAGCCCAGTACCACTAAAAACCCGCCGTGTAGGGCAGCGATGCACGTTAAATCTGTCGAGAGCTGAAACGTCCTCCCGTTGGTGGGGTGGTATTTGGGGAAGGGGGTGCCAGCTCAGGTGTCGTCCACGTCACGACCATGGTTCAAAATGACGTGGTCCGTCGCCAAAAGCCCTCGTGTAGCTGAACAGTGCAACGTTAATATTCAATCTCATTCATTCATTCACTCATTTTCAAGTAGACATTAAACTAAGAGTAGATTGTGCTTTGAGAAGTAAATTTCACGCACAATATGTATAATTTTAAATCACGTTATCGCATACGCATTGTTTTGACTGGTTTCTATTTTTTAAGAAAATATCTGCAAGAGCTGAGTGAATGAATTCTCGCAGCAGAAAAGATCACATTACGTATGAGAAAAATAAAAAAATTATCTTTCGATTAGAGCTATTTTTCAAAAAAATACTCGCCCAGCTGGAAAAAAATGCGACCTTTCGCCGTGAAAGCACTCATTTTGCTTCGCTCGCCGATTTCGTCTGTTTTTCAGCCTCGTATTTCGAGCGCGCTGATGCAACTTCTGTTCCGGCATTTCGATGAATTCGCGAAATGTCGCAGCATCGAACGCAACCTTTCTTCCGTCTCGACATTGGAATACAAGTCTTATTTAGAACTGAAAAACGGAAGATTGATTTTTTTCATAGAAAGTTTGTAATGAAACGCTTAACGTCGTTGAATTGCTATGTTAAAAAAAAATATATATTTTTCGTTGATAGAAACGGAAGTATTTACTTGTTGTAGTTATTGTTAACGCCTCGTGTCTGATGATGCCAGATCAAGGCCCACGGAATCCATCGCGCTAAAGGGATAATTGTACGCCTGTCGTTAGCCGTAGCTTTGATCACCGAACGTGACCGCTGTAGCCTAGTGGACAAGGTAACGGACTCGTGTCGATAGTTCGAACCAAGAGCCGCTGAAGACCCACCGTGTTGGGCACGCGATGCACGTTAAATCTGTTGAGAACTCAAAAGTTCTCCGGTGGGTGTGGTTTGAAATTTAGGAGAGGGGTGCTAGCTGAGGTGTCGTCCTCGTCACTTGACCATGGATTAAAATGACGAGATCCGTCTCCAAAAGCCCTCCAGTAACTGAACAGGGCGACGTTAATATTCATTCATTGAGCACTGGATTACGTAACAGTACGATTTGGCTCGGTTCCACCCCAATTTTGGCCGCGGTAGCCGAGTGGTATAGTTATCGGACCGTGGCTTGCCTTGTCACGAGTTCGAGCCCAGTACCACTAAAGACCCGCCGGTAGGGAAAGCGATGCCGTTAAATCTTGTCGAGAGCTGAAACGTCCTCCCGTGGTGGTAGTTAGGAGAGGGGGTGCCAGCTCAGGTGTCGTCCACGTCACTTGACCATGGTTCAAAATGACGTGGTCCGTCGCCAAAAGCCCTCTTGCATCTGAACAGTGCGACATTAATATTCAATCAATTAATCCACCCCAATTTCGAGGGAGAACAGCCTGGAGCCCCCTCTTCCCCTTCCACCAACCTCACAAGAACACTTGTGGCTCGATGGCCTTTTAGAGTACCCCCATGTCGCACAGGCACTATGCATTTACGAACATACATTCTTTCTCCGGGATTCGAACCCAGGTCCAACGGAACAGTAGTCAGGGTTACTAACCACTATATACCGGATGGGCGGAGTGTTTTACTTTCATATTCTGTACGAATAAATTTTTTCAGCTTTATTGGTCATTTATTTAGAGACCATCCCCTCCCTACCTTTCGATAAGTGTAAAAAGGGAATTGAGTTCGCTTTATAAGGGAGAGTGCAGACGCTATTTTGTCCAATTTTTAAAGAGTGGACAGAGTGTGCTTATTGTTGCCTCACTCAGAAGCAACGCAAGTGCTATTAGCAAAGAAACTCATCATTTTGAGGCACATTAAAGAGACGCGAGGACGATACATGATTTTTAAACTTTTACACGACGCCATCCCGAAAATTTCGAGCCTAGGTGGATTTAATGCGTACACCAACCGAGTTTCTCAATCAATATTTATTGGAATCAGGATTCGAACCTATGACCAGGCAGGATAGAAAGAAGGCTAGGAACTCCGAACCAAAACCACTTGGTAAATTATGGCTGAATTATATATAATCTCTGACTTACGAAAGCACGTGCATCTGTGATCTAAACATGTAGAAAACCGGAAAAGAAATTAAAAAAAAAAAGGATAGGACAATGAGAAAGAGATCGAGGATATATATAGGGATAATTAAATTAGATTTAAAATTAAATTTCCTATATAACACTTACCGTAAAATCCGGCGTATAATGCGCACTTGTAACGTTAAAAATAAGATCGAAACTTAAGGGTGCGCGTTATACGCCGGGTATAAAAACGATAACTTTGAAAATAACAAAAGAGATGAGCAAAAAATAAAAATATACATATCGTATATTTTTATACACATATATATACGCGATATATATAATATACATATAAAAATTTAATAAAAAATAAAATTCTATACATATCGAAATACTGTTTATTTAAAAGAAATGGCATGCCTTATGAACTAAAAGAGTTTTAGTTCTACAAGTACACTATTTTTTCAAAAGTCTTCGATATTACCTCGAATAAATTACTTTAAAGCATAAGAGAACACTGTATACTAACATTTCACAGATTTCAACGTTCCTTTTCACGCGTTATACGGCGAATATACCTAAAAATTAAAAAATGCAGTTTGAAAGTATAGGTCCGCGTTATACGCCAGATTTCACGGTAACTTTTATTTTCCATTACATCTTCACAAGTATTAAATTAATCACCCAATTATTTCTTCGAAACAGATGGTCCAACCTCAAAACAATTCTAATTTCAGATATTTTTTTTATAGCCCAAAGCCCTTTTAAATTTCAAAAAAAACAAAAGGGACTTCACATCTGGGGGAAAATGGTGAAAAAAGATTTCATTTTTGGGGCGTTTTTTTCCCCAGTGACAGAACATGAGATGGCTCGATGAAGGGCTGTTGTGGCTAATGCCACCCCTTTTTGACGTAGTCAGCGAGGCCCACGAAATTTATCGTGGAAGGGGCAGGAGCCGCCCCTTTCCCGGGGCCCTTTAGCACCAACGGTGACAGTACGAATTAGCTAGGAATTTCCCCTCACCTATCCCCTCCACAATTTTCAGGAACTGAATGGGGGGAAAAATTCTTTAGTCCCGACTTGGTTGCCCACGAGACTTTCGGACCCACTGATTTAAGAGCACGTACCCGTGGAACTCGGAGGATATTTGGGGATCGGGCACGAACCCAGGCCTTCCAGTCTGGAGTTCGATGTTCTAACCACTAAACCAACCAAGGCCTGGCTCTATGAATAAAGACCGTTTTTTTTAATTAAAAAATAAGCTTTATATATATATATATATATATATATATATCAGTGGCGCACACAAGGGGGGTCTGGACCCCCCTCCCCAAAGCCCTTGATTTCTTTCCGATTGGTTATATAATTCTAAGTATATAATACGTAAAATTTAATTAAATATTTGTTATAAATGATTAATTTTATTAATTAATGCTAATTATTTATTCAATAATTAGTTTTTTACTGTGTTTTGTTCCTGAAAATCGACAAAATAAAAAATAGCATGATACAAGAATGGTGAACTTTCAACCCCGGACCCCCTTGAAAAATTCCTGGGTGCGCTACTGATATGTATATATATATAAAAGAGCCCTAGCGCGTCATCCATATTTACCAAAGATAGCTAAATAGAGGAAAGATCACTAGATGGATAGTTACTCCTGTACTTACCTAAAAAGGCAATTAGAAGTGGGGAATATGAGTACAGGGATATTTGAGAAGGGGGTGTTAGCCTTTTCTGAAATAATTTGTTCTAAGTAAAAGTTGGAAGATTATCATACCTCTTTTCCTCCAGAAATTTCTATAACATAAATATTCTCGTTAAATGAGAAGCGGCAACAGCGATGAGCAAGTCCAACAACCGTGTCAACAAGCGCGACGTTTTGCACGTATTTCTGCTAAATGATTTTTTAAAACAAACTAAATCTGCATGCATTGTGCACAATACAAATATTTTTTTCCGCGAAAGCAAGAGGATTGTAGAGATCCTTCAAATCACCAGCAATGCCTCTGAATCTGAAAATCAATTATAAACAGAGTATATGGCCCGATTCGTTTAAAATGATCACTTTCTCTGTCTGTCTCTCAAGGGTTCGAGGTCGATACGCCTCTCAATTCTAAGCTATGATTTGGATTACGAACGGGATACTACCCAATGCCATCGCGAAGACTTTGAAGTCGTCTAACAGGTGCTCCAAGCATGGATCAGACACGCTGCACGATAGGTGTTTGTAAATACAGACACCAATCCCCATACCCATTGGTTCGTTAATTTCTTCATCAGGTATTATGACCCCAACTTCCCGGTATATAATGAATTAAAACCACCCTGCTTCAAAATCTGTCTTTGGAAAATGATTACATTTAAAAGAAGAAAGTCATACGAAGAGAAAATTGATCAGAAAACAATGGATACAGAAAGCGAGCAATTATCTCATCAGGTGTGCATTTTGCATTTTATTATTAATTCAAAGAGAAATTGTATTCACTCACCTTATCAGTTTTATCCCAATATGACTAGCAAAATTTTTTACAAAAAAAAAAAAAAATCAACTGTTCCGTAGCAGAACTCTCGAGAATGTAGATCGAGATAGCAGCTATCTACATTATTAGAAAGCTAGCTGTTAATTTATTTTTGAATTGGAGTGATATTTTCTGAAAAACTTTTTTCCTTTTTGCGACAGCGTATCCTTGTACCTTCTACAGTACGATAAGACCTTTAAATTTATCTCAAGAATTTCATCATTTCTAATAGAAAGCAGTTTTCTCCAGCAGAATGGGAATCAAATTGGAAATGCTTTCCTCCCCACACAACAAAATGAGTGATATATTCCTTTTATAATCTAATGCTTATATAGTCTGTGCTGTCCCTATTATAATCTAATGCTTAATGTCTTAAACTGCCGTAATATTATTTTTCCTTAATGGTCAGTCTTTATATTGTCTGAAAATTTTAAGAAATCCGTGCAGTGAAAACTCAAGGACAGTTGAATTTATTTGCTGCAGTGGAAACCATTCTATTCCTCAAATTTCGAACGCATTATATTTTAGAATCCTATTAATGGATAGCCTTATAAAAGTATTCCAAAGACGCGATCACTATGTTTTCCTAAAACCAAATACTTCGGCCTTAGGGAACACTTTCTCATAATTTTCGTTGTTGCCAGCTTCCAATGTCAGACAAAATATTGTCCAAATAATACTCTCTGAGGCAAGATTCATCGTGTACTGGAAACCTAGGGTTAAGTAAAAGCTAACCACTGGCTTAAAACTTCATTTCACTCTTTTACTTTTACAACTCCGGTTACTCAACTGCCAATTTGCAATCTCAATCATTAATCGTAAATCCACAAATGTGGTTAGACCTAATCCAGTCAAAATTTCCTAACCTGCACCGGGGTTAACGGTGATGTGAACTTTGACGGTTTTCTTCCTTTGACTGCCGGTTCAGTTAACGGTGAATACGGCAGCAAGTCCGTCCTTCCTCAGTGGCTCGACAGCCCAAGGTAGGGCCTTGGCCTTCTCAAAAGGCCTTTTCCAGGACAGCCTTCTTCCTGCTAGTGTTCTCCAATTCTTAGTTCTCTAAACTAGGTAGGAGAGGGGGTGCCAGTTCAGGTGTCGTCCACGTCACTTGACCATGGCTCAAAAGCCCTCGTGTATCTGAACAGTGCGATGTTAATATTCAATCAATCAATCAATCTCTAAACTAGGAGGTCTTTTTCTAGGCCATCAATCCCTCTAAGATTTCACTTGCCTTTCCTCCATGTGCCAAATGGTTGGGCATTGAAGACTTTTTTAGTGGTGCGGTTTTCGTCGTTGGTGTATTTTGACTAAAGTCCTCCCAAAACCGCGAGCACTTGATAGTTGCCATAGGCCATGGGTTGTAAACCTTTATGGATCAACGTGCAATTTTGTCTAAAGAAGTGTTTAAGGAGGAAAAGATGTGCCGTCAAATATTTTTGACTTGTGATTATTGGGAAAATAATAAAACTTAATACTAACAACTCAAAACTATTTATTTACTACGAAAAAAATACCTTTGCCCTGTATAGTTGTAAATGTCTTATTTATACATTTCAATTCAAATTAAAGTAGCATTAGTGTGACTTCTGTTGTTGCAGATTGTGTGGATAACAAATAACTTGTATTAGGATTATAAGATGTTACTTTTAGTAAAATGCATGCTGAATTGGAGTCATCTGAAACAAAATGCAAACCATTTTCATCGCTGGCGTGCCCAAAATATTGTGTCGCGAGCCATTGATGGCACGCGTGCCACTGGTTCACCATCCTTGCATAGGCAAATTGAGATCGCTGTTTGCGTTAACAATCAAGAAAGAGAACTGAGACAGATCTGCTTCCCATAAACCGGCGGTGCATAAGAAATAACTCTCACTCAAAGGCTTTCTGTCTAACCCGTTTTGCGTGACGAACGATCAGCCCCACAGGGGCCCAAACAAACGAAAAATTTTTCTGTTGTTTTTTAAGACTGGGAAAATTTTTGGTGAAATTTCCCTGTTTACGGGTTTTCCCAAATGGCACATATGGAATGATGACCTTCCCCCCTTACAAAGAAATAATTTTTCGATTTACATCCCCCAGTAAACCCCCTTTTTGCGTACCTTTAAAGGGGGGGGTTTTTTGGTCAATTTTTTTGCCAGTCAAGGGTTTTCTATCCCCACATCTCTAGTGTGAAGAGGGGAGAAAATTCCTGTCACACTCGGAAACAAAGTTGACTGAAAAGGGGTCCAATTTTGGGCCCCAATTTTTTGTTCAACGATAAAAAGGATTGCGCCCAAGCAAAATAAAAAAACTTTCAGCATTTCCAACATATAAGCAGGGACGTCTTAAAAGCATGGCCCAAACCGGGCCGACCCCCAGCCAAAGGGGGGCCTTTTCTCCTTCTCGACTCAACCTTAACAAGGTCACAATTCGAATTATTTCCACAGTCAAATGTGTTGTTCCTTTTTATTTTTCCGAAAACTGGAAACGGGGATATGAAAATTTCCTACATGGGAGGAATGTCGTCAGTGTATATATAGAAATTTACCCACAAAAGGGGGAGGTTCCGGGGGTCCGGCCCCCCAAAAAGCCCTTGTTTTTTTCCGATTGATTATAATTTAAGTATAAAATTTTTAAAATTGAATTAAATATCTGTTATTAATGATTAATTTTATTAAATAATGCTAATTTTTTATTCAATAATTAGTTTTTTTCTGTGTTTTTTTCCGGAAAAACGACAAAATCAAAAAGGGGCATGTTTCAAAAAATGGTGAATTTTTACACCGACCCCTTTTTTAAAAATTTCCCGTGTGGTTTCTGGTGTATAGGCCTAAAACCCTAAAACACCATCATTCAGTCAAAAAGGGGGCAGTCGGTCCCAAAACCCGGGTTTTGGGTTTTTAAGTCATGCACATTTATTTGTTTCGGTTTTTTGGGAAGTATGCTTTGTGCTGTCTCTTTTTAAAGGGGTTTTAGGTGGGGCCTTTCATTTGTGGGAAAACCCCGGGCCTACTTTTGCGTAGGGGTCAAGTAGTCTTAAGATGTCCCTGCACGTAAGTAGTCGCGTGTGAAGAGCGTAGCTTCCATAATGTCCTTCTAGTTGAGCCTGGGGTTGGGGGAGGAGAGCGGGAGGGGGATCGAAAACAGCGCTAATGCACTTAGATAGTTTTTTTTAAAGCAAGTTAAAAGGGCCCTCTGTTACCAATTTAAAAAAACTAAAATAATTGGGAAAAACTTTTACTATTTTTTGTTTTCCCCTGTATTAGTTGAACGATTTTTAATAAAAATTCTTATTGCTTTTATTTATATTTTGGATAATTTTTTCTTTTTGGGTTTCCCGGTTTTAAATTTTATTTTTTTTTTTCTTTTTTTGTTAATTGTTTTACTATTTTTTTTGGTTTTTTAAATTTGTCAATTTGTTTTTTAATTTTCTGTAATCAACTTTTTTTACACTTATTGTTTTATTAAATGGAGGCTGAAATGAATGTGCGCCGAGACTAATCTGCTCATTTTGTGACCAAATCTTCCCCTCACCCTTTTTTTGTTTTTAAAAGGCATTTAAAAAAAGGAGGGAAAATAATAACAAAAAAAAATTTAAAAAGATGGAATCCTCCCAAATATAAATATTAAAAAGAAGATTGAAAAACAACTTGGATATTTCTCTACACGAAAAAAAAGTTACGTTGTCGGTACACACAAAAATCCAACTACTGAAGAAGTAAACAATGTTAAAGAAGGATTACTGTTAAATTCACAAGAAATTACATCCCTCAATAGAGATTTGGCCATACTTATTGTAATCAAAACAAATAGTTCTTCTATAACTGGAGGTTCCTGCTCTCAGTTCAGTTAATAAATAAGATTAATTTATTTTCATTTTTGTGGTTTTTTGTTCCCTCTTTCAAGTCTTTCACATTGAACTACCGGCATAAATATGCAATTAAACTATGATATCCTGTTGATTATAATTGATCTCAATAGATTGAAAAGTGTGTGTTGGTAAAAAATAGCTTAGATATATTAATATAATATTAAAACATGTACACATGGATGTATTAATATTATATTATATTGAGAAAGCTATTCTTAAAGGATACTTTTAAAAAAACTACTTGATAAGTAGACATATTATATATATACTTAATTCTTTTGTAAAAAGGATAGAATTTAAATCTAGGTGAACTAATTTACATGTTATATATAAATTAAGGTTACATTTCTAATATTTTATGCTTAAATTTTTCCTCACGCAAAGCAAAAGATATTTTAATGATATTTACATAATTCAATATATTTCGCTTTTTCAGTCACATTTATTTCATAAAACAACAAATTATTTTTCATCAACTAAATTAATTGCTCATTATACTGAGGTTTGATAAAGAATCATGATATATATTCAGAAAAATAAATAATATTTTGGAGAACAGATAACGCATTGCATTAAAAAAAAAAAAATCTCGGTGTATTAGCGCTGTCTCTATCCACTCCTGGAGAACGTGGTTTTCGAGAGCTCGAGAGAGTGCCTTTGGAGCAGGTGTGAAAAAATCCAGGCGATTTCTATTCAAAACCTGCTCCTTCTGTTAGGAGCGGCACACGTTGATTAGTATGAAAGGGTCCTAAGGCAATCGGCAGAAACCGAGAACAGTTTTCGTAACTATTTGGTTTGTTTTTGCTATCGAGGCATCTACCGCGCCAAGATTCGCGAGTGTTCTGTTGCTTCGTCGGAATTTTTATTAAAGTTCACTTCTCTCATTGCGTCCAACTGTTTCTGTGGATAAAATGCAACAAATGATTTTCGACAAATGCTACAACACGTATGAGAGATATGACTGCTTTCTAAAAGTTACAAGCTATTGGATGAAGCTCTTGGATACTATTTCGTTTGTTACAAAATGGTACACTCGAATTCTTTGAAATATCTTAAAACTAACATTACAAAAATAACACTTTATATTTTTTGCACCATACAATTCTAAAAATTCATGCATTACACATATCTATTGGATTATTTGAACATTGTTCAAATTATTTATTTTTTACAGATTAAGATATGAAATAAGAACAAATTTTTTAAACATCAAAAAACGAAAAATGCTGTGATTCTAAAAGGTTTTATTGCACACGCAGAAGCCTGATGTCAAGGCACAAAGTCCTCACGTGAGCGTGGGGTGCCAGCCGAGGAGTCAAAATGACGAGATTCGAGTCCTGCTGCTGCTTCGAAAAGCGACGTCGATAAAACAATCCATCCAGAAGATTTTAATGTCATCTTTAGCACTTGTATAAACTCATTTGCTTTTCTCTCTAAAATGATAGCGCAATTTCTCTCAGTTCACCTCCAATCCTTGTTAACGCAGTAAGTAAGAAATTTATAAACTTCGCACATGAGGGCTATTGGCGACGAGCCTCGTCATTTTGAACTTCGGTTAAATGATGAAGGCAACACCTGAGCTGGCACCATTATCTCCCAGCAATAACACCACGCCAACGGGAGGACATTGAGCCTCTCCCTCAACATGGCAGGTTTTCAGTGACATCAGGATTCGAGCCAGCGTCACTTCAGCCACGAGTTCGCGACCCTACCACTAGGCTACCGTGGCCCTTCGTTAACGACAACGGACCTCATTCTCGATCGAGTGACGGGAACGACACCTAAAGTGGGATCCCACTTTCCAGACATCCATACCACGCTAACGAGAATACCTCGAGACTCGACACATTTAACGTACATCAGCGTTTCAATGGCACAAGGACTCAGAACCCAAAACATAACCAGGGACGTCTTAAGCCTTCTTGAGGCCCAGAGTCCAGTGGCGTAACGTACACCCCCGCATTGGGGTACCCAGGGTACTAGGAGGCACCAAAGCCTGACTTTACAGGGGGACCCAAATGTTCTCCGCTACACCACTGCCTGCGCCCCTACGTAAAAGTAGGCCCTGAACCCTTACCAAATGTAGGCTTCACCTATGACCCTTAAAAGTAGACAGCATAAGCTGTCAAATACTCGTACAAACAATAACCTAACACAAATAAATGTGCATGACTTACAACAGAGAGAGAGAGCTCAATCTGGTTCTACCGACTACCACCTTTTGACTGAAGAAGTTATCATGGTGTATAGTGGTAGGCCTAGGCCTATACATGGACGACAGTCATCACATGAAGCCAGTTGACATATTGTCCGATATTTCTAGTTTTTTGAAGAATACAGCCGGAAAAAAACATTGGAATGTTGAAATTATTCGAATCATGATCTAATTAAGGAGTAGTCGAAAACGAGACGAGGTCCTGGGTGCGGTTGGACCATGACTTAAAACGGCTCTGGACATAACAATTTCGGCAATGAATGCTCAACATGGCTACCGCGGCCACTGACAAATGCAGAAACATAGATATTACTCTGACAGAAGAAAATTAAGTGATTAAGATATGAAAAGATAGATCCCTAGAATTCTAGGCTCCTCCCCCGCGATGCGAGGGTGTGCATTACATCCCACTGCTAATAGATACCATAATAATAAGGTGTGACCAACCTTCCTCCTTTAGGGAGGACAATCCTTCTTTTATAGGTTCTGTCCTTCCTCGAAAAGTATCCTCCTACTTGTCCTCCTTTTCAATATTATAAAATTAATCTATTAATCTCTATTCAGAGAGGAACAAAACATGTGTTTCCAATATGTCGAAATGGTCTGAAACAAATACCACCGGAAATAACAGTTTTCAATAGTGTATTTTAACTTCATCGCAGTAAATTGGGTAGATATAGAAAATTCTGTTGAGTTTTTATCGAAAGAAATGACTGATATTAAAATTGATGACAATTGTCTGTTTGAATAAATTAGAAGACTGAATGTATATTTAAATTCTAATAAAGTAGAACAATTGGAAAATCAACATGCTGAGAAACTGGTAAGCGCGCGATGGGTGGAAATACTTCACCATTTCAAAAATGAACACCCTCCATATGATAATTCAGTTATTTTTGTTGAATTTACGTTGTGCCTACCTGGAACTAATGCAGAATTTGAAAGAAATTTTTCAGTTGGTAATGATTTTTGGGCAAGTGAGAAATCAAGATTGAATGTTGATATTTTAGCTGCAGGACTTACTGTAAAGCTCAATTTAAAGAATATTTTTTGCTCCCAAATTTCCGGTGTATTAAAAAATAATAAATTGACAAAAAAAAATTCAATGAGAAAATACTAGTTTAAGCAAATAATTAAAAGGAATGCAAGCGTAATTAGCGTATTTTTTATTTGATTTAATAAAATGTTTCATATATATTCGTTGTAACTTTTTCTTAAATTTTTCGCGCACGTCCTCCTTTTTTTTGTAAAAAAACTGGTCACCTTATAATAACCCTCCTAATGAATTTATACTTAATGTTTCTTACAGCGATGTACAATTTGATTTTTAGAAAAAATTAATTTAAATTCGAGAAATAAAAATAATTAATATACTAAGCACTATTTGCAAGAAATAAATAGAGAAAAAAATTTCCAAGGATCGCGATAATTATTTTTTTCCAAATTACAAAAACCAAATTTTGTTTCAAAATAAATTTCGTCCCCATAGCAATAATCACGAAAAAATTGTACTTAAATTCGAGACTCAATTTCAATAATAATTCCTAAAAACACGCATATAACCGCTTGAACCTAAATTTTGCTCCTAAAATATATCGATCGCCATTTCTGAGAGAAGTACGTTTCCTTCTTCCAACAACAAACTCAAAAACGAAGCCGTAATTCAAAGAGAAATTATCAGTCTCTACTCACACAGTAAACAACTTACGTACCCAAAGGAATAAAAACATGATTGAAAAGAGTGATGTAGTGTGTTGGAGCAACTCGGAAAACGTTCGAAAAGTGAGATCCTTCAATAATTGACCACCCGGCAGCATTTAAGAAAAGCGAAAATGTGACAAAAATGCGAGAAATGCACTCTAGCCCTACGTAACTACTTGTTGCTATGCTGGCGACGTTCCTGAGCCGAGCGTCGCCAAGGCAGCTGAAAACTAAATTGGCGATGAAACCTTGTCATCGGCAACCCTACTCGACGTTGTAGAGATTCTTTGTCCCATACTTCGCATTCCAAGGAGCGACTTTGAAGCTGGATTATAGGCTTGCTGTTGGTTAAAAACGTGCGACATTATTTTGGAATCAAATATAAACCCCCCGTAGCTGATTTTTCGAGTTCTTTTATTTTTATCGGTAAGTACTTATTTCTGAGACACATTCTGCATGGATCTAACGGAAAAATTTCGTTTCGGAATATTCCTCGGAACGTCCCATTCTTCGAATCTTTGGAATATTTGACGTGCTTTCTGTACAACTTCCGTTTTCAGACGTCACAAAGCAGGGGTGGCTCTTGCTCAGACGCTACTTTTTCGGAGGCTACTAACTCGTGTGTGCGAAACGGGTTAGTAGTTTAGAAAGTAGTTCGGGGTGGATGTGTGTTTTGTATTAACTTTGAAAATATATCGTCGTCGCTTGTTGGAATTTCGCATTCGTTGTGCAATAACACGCGTGAGTCATTTCAAATGACTCATTTCGCCAAACTGCTCTGTCCTGTTTACCATTTCTTTTGAGACATTTTTTTTTAATTTTCAGGTCTTGCGAGTTCTTTTATCTTTTAAGGGAAAAAACTTTCAGTTTTGTTCACGATTGTTTTGAGAAATAAATACTTCCGAAGAATAATTGAATTTCTCGTTTGGGCTTAGCTCTGAACTTCCCGATGCCTTAATGAGCGTGTTGTTTACAGATGACTTCGTGTTTGTTTACGCTTTGTATTTTTAATCCTTTATCTTTTTTTAATTGTTTTATCATCTATAATTATTGTTTAATTGGACTTTATATTTTAAATTTCACCGAATACAGACCGCACTTGAACATATATTAAAAATTTAATAGTTGTATTTTGTTTACATTGATGTTTTTAATTAGTTGTATAACAAAACCGTTTATTCCACATCTCGATTTTTTTCAAAGCCATCGATTAAGTCATGTTATTCTAATTATTTAATATCATTTTGTATTTGTTTATTATTAATTATTTAAATAGTATGCAAGATGTAAACATTAAAAAAATTATAGCTTGACCCTTTTTTCTTAATTTGTCTGTTTGTCAATTTATTTCGTTTTATTATTCTTTTTCTGTAAAATTAAACTTGGCATATGTAAAAAAAATAATCACATAAATGTGAAAACATTTTTGTGTATTTTCTGGGTGAAGTTTAGAGCATGCGCTATGTATTGAAATGAATTGCAAATCAAAGTATTTATATAAAAGTTTGAATTTTTTGTAAAACTTTCAAATTTGTTAAATTTTGGTTCAACTTATTTTTAGTGTTTCATTTTTGTTTTCTTTTATTGTCCAACTTTTTTTGTTACAGAAAAAATTTTTTTATTGTATTTTTAGATTGCAGATGTTTAACAATCATAATGTGTTTAGTATTTTAAACATTGTCTAAAAATGAGTTCCAAATTTCTGATATATTTTAATATTAAGGGTCTTTTAATTTGTTCTTTGAATTATTTCTTTTTGGAATAACTCTTTACGAAATTTTTGATTGGTCGTCTCTGGTTCCACGGACTTAATATATCCTCTTTATGATTTTATTCAATTTACTACGCCTTTTTAAAATAAATCATCTGTGAAACTGCTTGTAATGAAATTTTTATAATGTATTTCATATATTTATTTGGAACATCAAATCTACAATAGCTTATAAAAGTGCATGGAACAGTTATGTAATTTATAATACAATGAGATGCATTAGTCTTATATACACTATAATTTTTCTTGTATCATAGAATTTTCCATTATACAGTTATCAGTTCCAGATTTCCTTTGACAAATTAAGGATTAGTTATGGCAGTTCAACCTATCAGTTAAAGATTTTTGTTTTCGTGTCTTGGTGAAAATATAAAATTTGTATTGCACAAAAAGCACTTTTTCAGTTGGTGGTTTACTCAAGGGCTTTGAGAGTTAAAACCTATCTCCTATTGACCAACAGTGTTTTAATTTTAAGCACCTTCCATGCATATATATTTTTTTAAATACCTTTCCCATCTTCTGTATTTCCCAGATTGAATAATATTGTTGTAAATATAATGCACATTATTGAGATATTTCTTGATTTACGACTTGATTACTTTTAGCCCTTATAAAGAGTATGTTAAAAGCAGTTATTTATTAGGAAATGCCTGTTACTGCAAAAAAAGGGTAGAATTCTTTTTTCTAAAAATTTATTAATTTTAATTGTGAAATGACATTGACTTATAATGTGGGAACTTTTTTCATTTTTATACTCAGTATTCTTTTATGGATATAATTTTTCAATTATAGCAGGTTTTTATTATCTGAGCACAACTCAGGCTGTAATAATTATACAGTATTTCTTCTGAAATATTTAATTTCATTTACAAAAGAATAAATTATTCCAGCTTAGTGCAAAATCATGAATTGTTTGACCTGTCAATTATTTTTGCCATATAATACTTGTCACCAATTAGTGAGGTATAACTATTAAAAGGATGTAATTTTTGTTACTTTTGAATACCATGATGGTTGGCATTTGTTTGGCAGGTGCCTGTGAACGGGATAAATTCAGAAGTACCTTTTTTTTTTTGCGTAAGAATTTCAATATAAAATTGCACTTTTACATCTTTGAAGCAAGCTAAAAAGAGATGGGAATTGTATAATTCTAAAAGTTAATTTAAGAGTATTAAATGTAAAAACTAAAATGTAAATTTTTTTGCCTAGTTAGTTTTAAAACAATACTTTCCATTATAGAATTATTAAAAGTGGAAGTTAATTTCTTGTGATTATAAAATACATTAATTGGTGAAAGTTTCCTTTTGCTAAATTAGAACATATAAAAATTGTACTTTTTAAAATTGTTCACCAATTATGCTTTGGATTGCTTCAAATATATTTTTTGCGTTTGTAGTCATTCTTCCCCATTTAGATAAAATATATTGGCATAAACTGTAAAATTTGTTGAAATTAATCGCTTGCATATGGTTAATATAAAGCTCCATATTTTTGGTTAAAGTTGAAAATAAAAAATGTCGAAGATTCTTTTAAAAGTTCTAAAAATAAAGAAATTTTTGCATTTGAATCAATGGATATACATAATTTTTTCTCTGATTTTACCTAAATTTATTTTATTTACACAGAAGAAATTGGATAAAAGCAGTTTTTTTTAAGTCATTAAATGCTGATTATCAATGGTTTAATTAACAACGAAGGGGTGGGAAGGAATTAATCCTGTGAATTTATTTTTGGTATATTTACTTGGTATGGAAATGTACAAAGATTTTTTTTGAGATTTCATATTAAAAGAAAGATACAAAACATAAGATAAAATATTGTAATGATTGCTACATAAAAACACCTACTAATTTTGTATTACATTTAAATAAAATTAATTGTCTCGATGTTAGTTTTCTTTTACTAATCCAAAGTGTTTAAATTTCAAATTTTTTACTATGCTTTTTACTTTCCTGAACTAAATTTTCTATATTTTTTTTAAAAAATTTAAATTTTTATTTTCAAACCTTGATCTCTTTTACACCATAGTTTAAATTTTTTTATTCCTGACTAATGAGGATAATCTTGCTAAATGGCTTCCTTTTTTTGGTTGCATTAGTTCATTAGTGGACATCTTTTTTTTATTACATTCTGACTAATTCTTTACATTATGTGTTTATTTTGAAATAGATTTTAAAATTCTTAACTGTTTTAATTGTCAAAGAATAGTTAAAAAAATTTTTGAATATGTTTTGTGCATTATAAAAGAATTTGCTAATGTTCTTCATAACAAAATGTTTTCAAGAATCTTTTATGTAATTTATATTATTGTAAATACTAGTTTATACTAATTTGTTCATATATTTTAAAAATGTTTCAGATTCATAATGAATTAATTCATTTCTTTAGGCATTCATTTTTATATTTTTGTAAATATTATGTAAAACCTATTAAAAACTAAAATTTTGACATTTTATTTGCCAAGCATTCTCAAAATTAGATACATGGCTTAAAATCAAGTAGCTAGAATAAAATTAATTTCTGTTTAATCAATTCCTCTCCACATGTATAAAATTCTGTTTACTTACATAAAATTTAATTTAAAACATAAAAATTTAAGACTATGATTTTTCCCATTGTAAATAGATTTGTTGAAACTCTAAAATGAATTTTAATAATAAAAGAAAAGTATAAATGGATTTTTCAACCAAAGCATTTCACAAACAGGAAAATTTTCATTGAATTTTAATTTTAAATTAAGAACAATTATTAAAATTTCTGAAATTAAATCACTTTTTTTTTTTAATAGTTAGATTTACTCTGGAAAATGAAATTCATATTTTTCTGAAATGTTATTGTTATTTATCCAAATTTCTGAGTTCATGAAAATAGGCTTTCTGCAGATTCAGGAAGATTATCAGTTGAGGAAATTATTGTATGGAACATATTCAAAAGATAGAGCATGCATGATCATGGATATTTTGAAGTATACAACACACACATCAATAATATTGCTAAACATTTAAATTTTAAATTATGTGAAGAATAAGATATTGTTATGACTGGTCAAAATAAATTGAAAAGATATGAATGAAATATATTTCTAATAAAATATTTGAATTCATTCAAAAGGTGACCCTGATTTAACTATTAAATTTCTTTATCTCTCTGGAATTCTGGACTTTGTAATGAAGTTACAATTTGTTTTTATTGGTTGTAGCCAACACTTTTTCAAAATAACATGCCTTTTTGAATTTTTTTTTATTTACTTCTTTAAAATCTTAGTTATTTTATTTTTTTGGCAGTTTTTTTTTTACTAATGCAGTTGGCAACCACTCTTTAAATGTATCAAGAGCTTTGGCTACCAGAATGAACTAGTCAGATTTACAAATTTTTCACTTAAGTGAAAAGGTTTTTTATGTGTTTTTTTTTTACAGAAAGTGGGATTTTAGCTACGGGTATGATTTGTGCATTTGTTTCAGTTAATTTATCTGTAAGTTTTTGTGAAAGATTTTTCAGGAAGTAATTTCTAAAAGAATTTGCAGCTTTTTTTTTAAAAACCCTTTTTGTTAATTTATTCTTCTATTACAATTCAAATAGTAAATTTTAGTATCATTTGCATTTGCTACATAAGTTGCATTTGCTAACATCAAAAACACACACAATGAACACCTTGCATTAGTTTTGCAAGATTTTAAATTGATGGAACAGAAAATCATATATTTAGTAATTTTTTAGCTGTTATGATGATAGTAATAAACTGGTTTAAATTTAAAAAAAAACAGGTGAACGAGATTTTCACTTTATTTATGTTGAAGAAAATGTGTGTGTATATCTCGATTTTCATGTTTGAAGAAAATAAAGCTGTCCCAAGAACAGAGTTCGATGAAAGTCCCAGATATCGTCTGCGCCGATTGTCAAGTGGCCAGAACGGTACCATTCTATGCAAAGTACTTGACACCGAAACTGCACGAACAATGAATCGTCTGCGCCTCCCTCACTTCCGATCGTCGGTTTCATTAACAGAATGTTTTCACGATCAGGTGACTCGCGCATTGTGAATTTAAAAACTATTCATATACCTCAAAGAAATTCTGTATGATTATTCTATTGTACAGTGCCGGTTTATACATTTGAGTGGATAAGTTGGACTTTAACCATATTATCTGGTTATAAATTTCGATCCGACAGTGCCAAGGGGGGCATGTAGAACTTCTGCGCCCAGTGCTCGAAATGAGCTTAAATCGGCTCTGTTTTTAAAGAGGCATTCTGAAAATAATTTTTTGGCATCGAATGAGATAGAAACCCAAGCTTCCTGTGTCTAATGCTAAATCTTGTATCAAAACAGCTGTTTTCTGGAGAGCGTGCAATGTCACACAATATATATATATATATATTCTATAATAGGGCTGCGTATTGGTATTTCTACCTTTGCAGGCCTGGTGCATTCCCCAGTAGCTGGTATTATTTTTTAGTGCGGCACCATTTAGGCGATACCAAATTACCGCAAGTAATTTTGACGCCCAGTTTCTTCCCCAGAGGAAGGCACCTGAGCTCTGCCGATGCGAAATTTGTACTTGGGAATTTTAATTTTGCCGACAGCATCCAAGCCAAACAGACACTCAAGGGATCTTTTGCATGCCGTATAATCATACGACATGGCATCAGGAAATTCCTCCGACTTGAGCCGGGGTCGAACCTTCTACCTTAGGTACAGAAGGCCAGCGAAAAACCAACTATACGCCACCCAGCTGGTGTACGTATTATATAGTAAATGACCTGCAGTCTACGACTAATGATAAAAATTTGTTTCAAAATCGAATTTTCTTTCGAGTAGAACATTTTGTTTACTTCACACATTTTCGTGTTTTGACTCGGTCTGTTTGTTTTCTGTGTGGAATATATTCCGCTTTTCGTCTTCTGGTTTTTAAAGTATTCATTCTCATATTCATGGAATGTTTTTAATTTTAGAAGACACTGTATTTAAAACAGGAATCTCTATATATGTGATTAATACTCGTAACTTCCATAAATTCTCGCTCTGCTCGTTTGCAGTGGTTTAGATACTTTACATCCATCAAAATAAAGTTGAATACGCTTTACATTACCACGGGAAAACCGTATGTTACTTAGAATCTTAATTATACAGAAGATGGAATTCAAATTTTAAAGGGAATAAGTTTCTAATGAAGGTCGTGTAAAGACAACAAAAGCAAAGAATAAAGCAGTTAGTCGGCTTCTTCTCTGTCTTTCGAAGAAATCTTTCACGAAAAATAATTTCCATCATCGAGCTTATAGCACTAAATTTTATTGTTGTTACTGTGTCTTCATAGGTTACCACTTTTTTCTCATTTAAATCTTTAAAAAATTATATCTGGTATTCTTATGATTTGTTGTTTTCTGTTTAATGAGAGAATAGTCATAAACTTAGATTATGTGTTAAATTCTGGTGTGGGTTCTGCTATTTAACGTCAAAAAGAAAGGGGCTCCATCAGCAATATGAATGATTCAGGAATTTGCAAATTTCTTTATTTTGATTTACCGTGGAATCGATCAGTTTGAGACTCCATTTTTCCCAAAACCTTCCTTGTAGGGATGGATATCTCCGTTTTTACGATAAGCTAGTCTCGTGCTTGTGGGGTTAAGACATTTATTTACTTGACCGCTTTGGTAATTCGCTATTAAGTCAATATGTATTCTTTGGCCTTCTCGAACATTCTTCGTTTACGCGACCCCTTTCAAAGGGCTAAATTCACGTGATAGATACAATTGCATGTTTTCCGTTGAATTCAGAGCAGACAAAATTTGTAGTTCTAGTTGCAAAATTTAGATAACATTTCAAATTTGATAAAAATGTTCCAAGTATTAAAATTCTAAAAGTCTTTCATAATTAAAAAAAAAACTTATATTATACGTATACTTTTGAATCCAGTTCATTTTGTTTATTAAATCCAGTTCATTTTGTTTACCTGTGTTCCTTATTATTATTGACTAATATTTACTTTTTAAAAGAAACTTTCTGCAGAAATCAAAAGTTGGCAATAGTCAGGCTCATGGACTGATTGGCTAGAAAAAGTGTATGTAGTTATTATGCGACTATGACGTCACATAAATTTTGCCCATTGGATTCAATATTTTGGGGGTATTTACAGTTTAATGACCTACGAATTCGAATTTTAATATTTCCTGAAAAAAAATAAAAACCATGTTTTATTATGTATGTGAAGGTAATTTGCAAAATTCACTTAAAAACCAAGTATAAAAATTGACTCGTACAAAAAAAAATATAGCATGGATTTCCAATTGTTTTCAAACTGTTTTTGAATTTAATAACCTACAGTGTTATTTAACTATTTATAATATATTTTTTTTGCAATTATTTTTTTGCACCTAATTTTTGTAAAGTATGTGCTATGTTACTCACAGTGCCACAATTCATTGACGGAGAAAAAGAAATCAGATTTCTGTTCGTTTAGAAATTTCACTGCTTCGTCCTCTCAAGAGCTTCTGCATGAATTGGCCGAGTTTGTATGATGCAGTTTTGATACGAATGAATAATGATAGATAAACTGATTTTTTTTTCTGAAATTATAAAGAGATTTTTTTTTCTTTCTTTCCTCCAAGTGTGCATATCCCCCGAAATCTTGAGAAATTCAAATAAATTCACAGATCATTGATTACGAAAGGTATTCAATGGATATTTTCGACTGTCTGTGTCTTTGATTTGAAAGATATTTATATTTAAAAAAAAATCTCTCTGTGTTTGATATTCCAGATGGAAAAATGTTTTCTAGGTTCTAGTTCAAACATGTCTTCTTACAATGCTGCAAATGATTGATTTGCAAATGCTCTTTTGAAAGACAGGTTCCGAATCTTCAGTAGGTTTTGTTTATTATTTTTTTTAAATGAATAGCATTTTCGCGTAATACTACCCAGTGAGATTTTGCTTTGGGATTTTTTCAAAAAGAAAGTTTTCACTCGATGTATTTGGGCATTGTTAAAACTTCCAAAAGAAGAAAATATAAATTAATTTTCTTAAGCTTTCAAAAAATATAGGGACACCAAATCTCTCACTTTTTCCACACTTCTAAATCGAAGTAATTTTAATTAAAACTCGAGCAACGGTGGCTAGCAATTTGAAATAAAAGAGATAAATAATTTCGAAGATCACCGATCAAAAAAGAACTTTATTCTAACTCTTATTCTAAAACATAAGCAATTGAACAAAACACCGATGTGTTGCCATTCGCAAAACATTTAATAGCAAATGAAAAATAATAATACAATTTTATTACTAACGTTACCATCTGAAATTTAAAATTTGTAATATGTAATTAAAATAAAAATAAATAAATACATTTTCAACAGGCATATTTTAGAATATTACCAACATTTACATATTGGGATATAAAATAGTTTTTATAATTTTAATATTTAAACGATAAATTAACAGTAATATATAATTCACATTGTTTAATTAATATATTGCATAAATATATTTGTGAAAAATGCCTATACCTTAAATTTAACCAAACAATGTCCTTAGTTTGACACAGAGTGTTGTGATCGGAAAACTGGTTGAAAAAACCGATATAATAGAAAAGCTTGCGGTTATAGTACTAGTCTTTGAAACGCAGAAATATGCAATAATTTAATAAATTATTTCGGTGTAATGCCAAATTAGTGGGGTGGATTGAAAGAAAATTGTATGTTGGTCTCCTACTCTTTTTTTGGTAAAGAAAAAGCAGTCTCAGTTGGCATACAAATGGACTCATATTTTTATTTTTCAATTCTTACTATTAGCTCACATTCTCTTATTTATTTATCTATCTTGGTGGAATTTTCAATCGTTCATAAAATACATTTTAAAGCGCACCATTGAGCTGAAATTTTATATACATGATTATTTTGGATGACAATACAATAGTTTAATTATAATTAATAAAATTGATTAAAACTAATTATATATATATTCAAAGAATTACAAATACAGCCACGTTGGCATCCTTTTTGGCGACTTGTGTCAAAACTTGAAAAGGTTTTTTTGTCTCACGTTTTGAAGCCTTAAGTTGAACTGAAATTTTATACACATGATGGTTTTGGATGACAATACGATACTTTAATGATAATGAATAAAAATGAATGACCACTTAATGGTGTGATTCTGTCCTATGTATATACATATTTATATTAATTGAAACTATTTATATAATAAAAAGTAGCTAAAATAAAAATTTTCTTTGTTGATCTAAGTAGAAATTGATTTAAATTTTCTTTTTTTTTATATTACTTGTTAATAACTAAGTGCCAGTACAACAAATTTATAGAAAAGAAATCTGACGTTAAATAAGTCGATCTTTGCTTAGTTCAGGTAATCTCTGAAGATTGCTGGAAACCTTAATTGTGTTTGTCAGTGACGAAGCAAGTGCAAATCCTTAAAATCAAACATTTACATACAAAAAAGTCTGAAACCATTTCGAGGTTTGCACTTAGTATCGACGTGGCTAAAGGTAGGGACATCTTAAGACTTTTTGAGGCCCTAGGCCCAGATAAATATTAAGTAGGCCCAACTTGTGAACTGTAAAAGTAGATAGATTATGCATTGTCAAATACTCGTACAAAAGGTAATTTGAAACAAATAATTGGGAACGACTCACATTCCCACCGACCGAAGGCCGAATTTCGACTCACTGAGTTGAATGGTTTTGTCTGTGGTATTAGGTTTAGGCCCCTAGACACATGAACAATGGTCATCATATAATAATACAGTCTTGCCTCTTTTTGCCAGTTGATATACAATTTGAAATTCCCTGTTTTTCAGAGAATATGTACGGAAATAATATTTGAGCATTAAAATAACCCAGATCACATGATCTTATTATGACTGAGTCGCTAACAATACGAGACCCCGGGTCCATTTGGCCTATGCCTTAATCCGTCTCTGCCTAGAGGGTGTGTGAGGGCAGTACAATTCTAGTTATTGTTAGCGGACGATTAAATTAAAAATTTATTTCAGGTTTAGCAAGTTTTATTTTGTTTTGTTTGGCAATTAAAACATTTTTCGAATTTTTTTTATTACAATTCTAGTTATTGTTAGCAGATAATTTAATTTATAAATCAAAATTTATTTCAGGTTTATGGATTTTTTTTGTTTGGCAATTAAAACATTTTTGGAATTTTTTTGGCTCAAGTGTAGTATAGGAAGTACTTTGGGATTTGGCGATTTTTCTTCGGATTTGGCGATTTGTATCTAAGTGTCATGGTGAGATAACGAATTCATTCTAACACACTGTTTAATTTGGTACCGAATAAAGTACCTTGGCGACCACTTTTAGTCGCTAAAAAAATGACTTCGCCAAGTGCCCCCATGCTACACTTTAACCGATTTTTGTTTTGTTTTGTTTGACAGTTAAGACTTTTTTAGAATTTTCTTTAAACACAGTTTTCTGGCATTAAAAACCTTTTCAATAAATTAATTATTACTTTAGAAAACCAATTCTGAAGTAATATCTCTCTCACACACACACATTTACACCACAAAAGCGCAGTAAACACAAAATTGAATTACCAGGAAAAAAAACAACTTAGCTAGCAAAATAAGAAAACCCAATTTATGTGCCGTTAAATGAGTCGCGAAAGCATTAGAACTTTCTTTGAACAGAAATGGAAATATTGGGATGGTACACATGAATAATAAATTATAAATAATCACAGTGCGTAAATGATTGCAATATCCCAAAATGTGATGGTGGATGAAAAATCTCTTGTGTATGCAGTGTGATACTTTTAGAATAGGGATTAAAGTACCGTAAGTTATTGCTAGCATTTAGAAGGGCAAAAAGGAGGAAACCGATGTCTGTGACCCTGAGGGACCTTTTTCTCATCCAGGGAATAATTTTCAGGTGTGTAGCGGGGAATCATTTGTTTTTGTGTGAATTATAACTCCCTGCTTTTTATGATGGATTCTGCATCTTGGAAGGATGGATGGCCGAGAAACGAAACAACAATGCTCCATAAATCCAACACACGTGGACTGGGTCGAGACGCGCATGCGCACGGAAGCTAATGTGTTGTTCGTAAACATCGAGTCCGAAAACAATGAAAACGGCCGCAAACCGGAATTTCGAGTCTCTCTTCTCACGGTGCATTAGGGATGATTCATCTCTCACGCACAAGGGGGGGGGGGAGTACACGTTCGAAAATATCGTCTGCGGTTTCTCTTGGCGGCGATAAGCTCTCAGGTGGGTTTTTTTTCTGTGTTCTTTTTGTTCTACAGAAGGGATTATGGTTTTTCGTCGAACGAATTCTGATGAACAAAGTCGTTATGTAGAATTCGAAGGGGGGGAGAAAGACTGTAACACCTGTCGCGGTGGCGTCCGAACAACCTCCCTAGAACTTGATTTGTTCGGATTCCCCGTCACTCGTCACAAGCAAAACAGTTTTAGGAACAATTCATTTTGAATAAAATTTTTTTCCTCCATATTAGGGTCTGCTACTTTGTAATAAATTCGCTTTTTTAAAAAAAATTTTTAAGGCAGTCTGGTGTAAAAAAAAGAAGTTAATTGTAAAATTTTGTGTATGTGCGGTTAGAGAGAGAATTCTGAAGTGCAATTATATAAAATGAACTCAAGGCTTTAGTATGTATTAAAATTACTATAATATATTTTTCTGTGATTAACTATACATTTTTAACCAATTTCTATTGCAAACTAAAACTGGATAAATACCAAAATAACATAAACCGAGTTTAAAGTCTTTTTTTTATGTGTGTGTATTTGATATATGTCTATCTAGAATTTTTAAAAAACAACTTTTTTATGTTCATACAGCATACTTCTAACATCTGCCGTTGCTGCCTTTAAATGTTGAAACTTATTTTATTATTTAAAATTTTGAAGTTGTTATTGAAATGTTATATAGTTATTTCTATTTCTCAAACAAACGCTGTCAAATTGAGCGTTGCCATTTATGTACGTATTTGTAGCTAAATAAATCTATTCTCTGCTTGGGAAAAAAAAATGCGCGCTTTTGTCCTTCTTTTAGCGCATTTTTTAAAAAAGAAAATTATCCGTCAAAAGAAAATAATGATGCTTCCGTTACGAATAGTTTTCAGGAAATATAAAAACATTTTATAAGAGCTTATTGCGACACGGAAAACTAGCTTGGGGGTGTGCCATGTGTTTATGGTTTTTCTTCGAATTAATTTCGGTGCCGTCATAGTCATGGATTCGTGATCATCTTTGTCGAGTCCTGCTGCCGTTGAAGACTTGCCGTGTTGAGAAGTTGATACAGGTTAAATCTGTTGAGGCACATACTCGAACTGGTGTGGTAGTTTAGAGAAATGAGTGATGGCTCGGTGTCGTCCTCGTCTTTTGACCGTGGCTCAAAATGATTTGGTCTGTTTATATAGAGTGCAACTTCAGAGTGTGCAATGTGAAAAAAAAAAAAAAAGTCGAATGGAATTGAAATAATTAAGAAATGATAAACATTATAATTTAGGTTTGCTTCAAAAATACAATTCAGATTTTCGTAGCCATTTTGTCCTTTCTGTTGATTATATATATTATAATATTGACGTAAGAACAGTGACAGGACTATTGACTAATTAACAACAATTTTATGTATATTCAAATTGTGTTCCATGGAACCCTGGGGTTCCACGTGTCATAATAAAAAAGATCAAGAAGAAATAAATATGTATGAAAAATGGATTCACGTTCTCTATGAAGTTTGTAGAGTTACAAATATCTAAAGCTCATCACCTCCCTCCCCTTTATTCATTAAAACTGAAAATTTTATTTATATGTCATAACTTTATTTTTCAACACTTTTTAAAATTTAACTATAATATAATAAAAGAATATTGAAACGCGCGCGCGTTTTATCTTTATGTATACTTCCTACTAGATTGTGAATATTCTCCGGTTCCATGAGATAATTTTATACTCGTTAGTTAGCACAATGTCTTGCAAATCTAAATAGTTTTCTAATGGAAAATGCACCTTCTTGTATTTGTGGAAAAACACATATAATGAAGGAGAGGAAACAAATCAGCATATTAACAGATTCAATGTTAAAATCTAAATTGTGAAGCAAGAGCAGCTTCTAAATTTTAGGTTGTAAATTCATGCCTGAGGTGGTGGTTTCAACCAAGGATCCAAAAAGTGTTTTCAACACATTGACCCCATTTTAAATGATTTTGTTCAGACTTCCTTATATTTTACCCTATAATAATATAATGCAATAATTTTCTCTCTCACACACACACTCTTAAGTGTATTAAATTTGCACTCAATTTTTTAATTTTTTAACATTAGTTTTTCTACAGATGCGTGATGAACATCTCTATACAATTCTATGATTGTGATCTAAAACATATTATCTAATAATTACTCAACCTAAAGGGTCAACGTGGACTCTGGTATAGCTGTGGTTTAGATCACAATCCGTCAAATATGCACAAACAAGAAGAAAGCAATTGCAGAATTGATTCGGATGTTTGGAATTTCAATGTTTTTAAATGGTTAAAATCACTTCAGAAATTATGTATTAGTTCTAGGTTATATGAAAGTTGCATGTACTTGTGTGCGCGATGCACTAATTTTCTAAAACTAAACGTTGCAGTAAGGATAATATATGCAATGTAACTCATTTTAGTTAGATCAATTCATGACTAGAGTTAGCACATTTTCATCTGGATTCGAAGTATCTGTGGAATCCGTTTATCATATTTTCTTCGTTGAAATTGGTAATATTTGAATTTCGACTGATTGAATTCAAGCAACACAAATAAATCGTTTCGAAAACTACTTTAGAGGAAAATATAAAAATTGTTTGCTATGAAACAGTTTTAACATTTCCCTCAAGTTTGATATAAAGTATTTTAGGAAGATTAAATCAGTCAATCGTGAACTCAGACTGTCCAAATGAAACAATATCCGATTTTGCTTTTAATTGTGCCACCATTTTTGAAGAACAGAACTCGGAAAGAAATTCCGAATTTAAATACTCACCGAGTCTCAATTATTGTTTTTAAGTAGAAGAGGAAGGGGGAGCAATCAAGTCGGACTAATCGGCTTTCGCTGGGCTTTGAATGTTCGAATCGAGAGAAAAAAAATGGCTACATTGTATGAGATTAAAAGATAGCTTTCGCTAATGAAATGGCAGAGATACTTATCGGATTTTACTCGCACTAAACGCTTGTTTTCCTTTTTTTCCCTTTGCTACGGATTCGATTTCCCCCTTTTTATTGATTTTTTCCGAAGGGGAGAGACGTTCTTTCTGAACGACAGTTTTTAATTCGACAGGCTTACTGTCCATTCTTTTATTTGCCGCCAATTTCTTTTTTTCGTTCCAAAACTTTTAAATATTATTTATTTATAGGATTATTTATTTATTATTTTGATGAAATTTTATATATTTCCTTATGGCAGAGCGTATTGTGATTTGAAAATTTCTGGTATTAATTTGACTAAATCATTTTGTATTCATGATTTTCCATTATGTATTCAAAATGTAAAATTATTCAATCATTTTAACTTTTTTTTTCTGTTCCAAAAATGTAAAAAGTCCCTATGAATAATGTAAAACATGTAACAAATTTTTTTTTTGAACTACAAATTTCTGTTGGTGAAGAATTATTACAAGATTTTACAATAATGCCTTCACACAATATAACATTTTCAAAAATTAATTTATACTTGTTTACAAAGTTTTTTACTTGGCGTTATTTTTTGGGCATGCGTTATAAACCTGGCTTTTGCGTGTTTTGCGCAGGCATGATTTTTTGTTCTTTTCTACACTGAAGCAGGTTTTAGTCTGTAAAATCAAAATGTTTGTTTTTTGAATCCAGGTTATTAAATTTTTTTGTCGAGCTTTAATTTTGTTTTCCTAAATTTTAAAAAATTAAGCAAAAGAGTTAATTTGTAAGAAATAAATTGAATGCCTTTTGTGCAAAATCGAATTTTTTGTTCGTTCTTAAAATCTGTTGAATTATTTTTTGAAACGCAAAAGTAAACTTTTGAATGAAAATATTAAATACAATTCAATATTTCGAAATTCCAGAAGGTTAAAAAATAACTTGTTTTATATACGAAATGTGATTGGGATAAAGATTAATAAAGGAAATATATTTCGAAAATGGCTACATTGGAGAAATAATAACGATTAATTGAGTATTAACCATTTTCTTCTGGCAACGAATGGAACGACGATTGAAAGTGTTCTACTTTCGCAAGCAAATGAACTGGTTCATCTCTGGAGCGTGCTAAAACGTTTTATGTTTATGGAAATGATTTTTCTTTCTTTCTTCATGAACCAGAACAGGAACTTGACATTTATTTGCCCTTCTCATCATGAAAGGTATTGTTGTTGTTCGATTCGAAAGGGTTCTGGGGCATTTTGATACGCTTTCGCATTTATTTATTGTTTACTTAACGTCGAGGGCTGTTGGCTTGAATTGCTTTACCAGTGAGCGAGAAGTCCCGGCTAAGAGTCGTACTCATCATTTTTGACGGGCATTATAAAAAGAAAAACAAAGTTATCGTATCTCTTGAATGACGTCACGGTGAACGTGCCACGTGTTACATGCAGCCTTTTTTTTCTCTTCTGTCGCTCTGATAAGACGACGACACTGAAATTTCTCAGAACAGAGCAAAAGTTTACTTGATGCGAATGCTGAAAATCGTTGAATGAACTTTGATGAAATTTCAACACTACTTTTAATGGAGAACAATGAATGAACGCGGAAATAGTTAATTAAATGGAAACTTTTATAATTGAAATGTCATTCGCAATTCTTGTAGATTTGTAAAGATTTTATCTCAAAGAGTTTTTTTCTTTATTTTGTACGTTGTTTGTTGATTTAAGTGGAGTTCCGAAAAGTAATGTTGGAAATGATTGTGTTGTATGCATTTTACATTGCATCAGTAATATGACTAAAATAGACTTTAATGCAAAATAAATGATTGTTGACTGTTTTGGTGGCATTTAAACAGTTTTATCGCGTATTATCCTTTCTCGAAACATTTTTTTTTGAGGGGGGAATTCGTTTTCATACAGAAATGAACTTACATAGAAATGTGAATCTAATCGGAATATAGGGGGTTTATATATATCTGTGACAGGGGAGGGGGGAGGAATCGGTTTGAGTGTGATTTTCTAATTTTTCACAAAAACACATCCTTAACGTAAAAAGATTTTACGCGGTATCTTTGATCCTATTCTGTTTGAGACAATCGTTACCTTTTTAACTTAACTCAGTGACGCAGCAGCCCATGAGGGCAAAGACCTACTGTGCCCAACTCAGTTTACGTGACCTTGGGCCCTGAGGTGTATAAGCAGATGTTCCGATCAGGTGGTCAGTCTGACGTGAATACCCCGGTGTTAAGTTCCCAAGTAAGCTAGGTACTCATTTATCTGCCCACTGAAGGGATGAAAGTCTGAGTCAGACTTGCTCAGCCCGGGGATTGAATCTTGGACCTGTGATGTGGAAGCGCGATGCACTAACCACACAGGCACTGGGCTATCGTTACCTTTTTAGTTATTAAAAAATATTCGAAATGTGTAAAGGGAGTATGTTCGAGATCACTAATTTAAACGAGAGGATTAAAAGTGAGCTTGTGTTAAAAAGAACATATTCCATTGGGCCCTCCGTCTTTAAAATTCAGAAGAGAAACTTTGTATAATGTTCAGTAAGAAAATGCGTAGAAGATATTCGTAACATATGAAAAAAAAATTCTGAAAGTCGTTATTTTATTGTTAAAGACCAATTCTCAAAAATAATATCCAATCCCTGCCCCCTTTTTTTAAGGTGAAACAATTGAAAATTTTTGATAAAGTATTCTACGTAAACCAGGTTTACTTTCGGAAGCATTTTTTTCTCGAATTAAGATTAAATAAAGAAATTAAACTGACCGATGGAAGTCGAGAAGAAGCAAATAATAAAATTAGTGATTGTGATTAATTACAAGGAGCCTTTCTCCCCCTATGTATGAAGATGAAATGGGGACCTAGTCTAATAGGGGTCACGTGATCATGTGCTCTATTTCCAAAAAGTACCTCTTGTGGTCCCCAAACGCTTTTGAAGTACTTCGTTTTCTGAAAGAGAATAATTGTAAAGATTTCGAATTCGATGACGGCATGCTCTCTCACAGTCGCAAGCCATAATAAATCAAAAATTAATTTTCAAAACATTCCAAGAATTTCATTTTTATTCAAAATCAACCCGAAATTTTCAACGACATTCGATTTTGCACTCCGGAAAAAAATGTAAGACCCTATACATTGCTTATTAACCTGTTTTTTTGGTTTTTTTTCATTTAGTAATAAAAATTCTGACACATTTCTTTGCATATTTGAATAGCTAAAAATGTTCTGTTTCGAAGAAAAGAAAAATGATCAATTCAGTGGTGTACACTGAAATTTTTCAAGGGGGAGGGGGTCCAGGGTCGAAAGTCCCATCATTCTCGTATCATGCTCCAATATGCCGCCCAATATATTCTTTTCATTTTGTCCGTTTTCGGAAACAAAAATAATAAAATTATTGAATAAATAATTTTGTATTAATTAGTAAAATTAATTAACAAATATTTATAATTTTTATGAATATTTATAACAAATACAGTCGAACTTCCATATAACGAACCTCTATATTGCGAATTTTTTTGTTAAGCGAACTTTTCCTGGGACCAATAACATTTCACGATTTTCGTCGTAAAATAACCTCCCAATAGCGAAGTGGATTTTCTATATAACGAACTTTTTTTCTTGTGATTCAATTTTTTTCCTTATTTTAAAATTATTACTGGACAATTCAAGTTATTCTCTTTTAACACATTTTATGCTACGTCATAAATCTTTAACAGGATTTATTTGGTGCTTAACTCACCGAGAGCATTAGAATTCTAGGCATTTCATCCAAGAAGTACAACCTTTAATCCCCATTGTCCAGTTCCCTGGAAACATCTTCGATATCCCCTTTTACCCTCAGTGGATTGTCGTGTCATTTAACTAGTCTCCGTTCATTTTTGTTTTGGTGATCAGTCGTTCTGGTAACTTCGTTTCTAGTAACTCGAAAAACGTCAAAACATGTGCTTGAGAATCAACGAATTTTTTTAATTCTTCAGGAAGTGGACAAAGGCGTCAAGAAATTTCTCTTGCGTTTTTCCTTTTTTTGATTGGTGAGATATATAAAATAAACATATTAATTTATAAAAGGTGACAATAATTACTTTTTTAAAAATATAGTGTTTATGACTTTAAAACATGCTTTATGTAGTTTATAAAGAAAATTAAAAGATGAATCTCTACATAGCGAATTTTCCATATAATGAACTCTTTTCGGGATTTAGCGACTTCGTTATGTAGAGGTCCGACTGTATCTTAACAAATACTTAATTAAATTTTACATCCTATGTACATAGGATCATAATCAATCGGAAAAAAATTCAAGGACTATGGGAAGGGGGGTTCGGATCCAGGGACCCCCCTTGTGTGTGCCACTAGTTTGGTACAAAAAAAGATTCACCTTAATGTAACGGCAATAATGTGTAAGCAAGCATCGGTACGCTAGGAAATACCGTAATTTCATTCTCAAGGATTCTGCTTCGACCTCTTACGTCGGGTCTTCTCCAAAAAGAGCTATTGATACTCTCTTTTTTTTTAGGTGCTGATAAATTTCATTCATAGAGGGGGGCATCGAATGAACCAGATGAGAAAGAGAGTCAAAGGACTCGAGTGAGTGGCCTTGGTTCAAAAACTGGATTGGGAAGAGTTTCCCCTTTCGCGCGCGCGACCAACTTCCCTCCGCAGCGCGTCACGCCGACCGCGTCGCCTCCCCGCAAGCTGTTCTGGAAACGCAGTGTTATGATTCTTGTCCTCTTTCGGGAAGAAGTGACTACCCGGGGAAAAACACTTTGTTGGTTGGCGGCCTTTGGCGACCTCCGTCTTGGCTGTGCTCAGGCTGCTCCTTTGTTTCGAAAATCGTCTTATTGCTTTGGATTGAGCTTTCTGGTTTGAATGATGGCAGGTTCTTTCTTTTAAGAAGCAACTTCTCTGTCTTTTCCCGCCGACTCGAGAATAATCAATAGTTTCTTTCTGGTACTGCCGGATTCGACTTTATTCGAATGAATCGAACAACGCTTTGCCTATTCCCCCTACTCGTAGAATATTGACGCAATTTTTTCTTCTGCCCTTTTCTTTTTTTAAAAAAATAAATAATCAAACTGGTGTTGGATTTTTTTTTGAGGGGTACATATTGATCCATAATATTATTTTTAGAGAATTCGAATACCGTTTACTCTGCGTGAATAATATTAAGCCGCAAAATGTAATTCGCTCCTTCAAATGCTCTTTTCGGAACTTTTTCTTGCTAGATGTTTTTACACCTTTTAATTTAGCTTGTTAACTATATAATATTAATTTTTTTAAAAAAGCAGTGAAGTTCATAAGCAGTTGTGTAAGTTCTAAATGTCAGTTGTCTGAAGTTGATAGATGTACGGGTATTACACCTTTAAAAAAGTAGGGGATTAATTTGTATTTTAAAGAAAACCCGACCTTCACCTTTATGAGAATAATGAGTTTCATGATACTAAACGAAAAAGCTTGTACTCTTGAGTAGACTTAACATTTTTAAATATTTCACTGCTGAAAATATTTGTAAAAAATGTTGAACACTACTTTTTTTTTTCCCCCATAAAATCTAATAATTTAATAACAAGTTTTCTTTCCATTTTTCTTTTGACGTTCAAAAACCCTATTTGGCATAGAATCTTACTGTGGTTGGATTTCAGCTATACAAAAAAAGATGTTTGAAACGCGTTGGGGTGCATTCTTAAGCTCAAGAAAAAAATTCGTACAACTTTCCTTTTCCGTATATCCGTTAAACGAGCATTGCTCAGATGTTCTATTACAAGGGTGTCAAACTCAAAGGCTGACATGGGCCAAGCAAACAAGGTTTAGCTTTAGGTGGGCCTTAAAAAAAGTCAATATTCATGGAAACTTAAGTTTATTTCGAATAATACATTATAATTAAAACATAATTAAAAGATTAGAAAAAATTTAATGCTTACGTCCTGACACTTGACATATCTTCTCTGCTACTATTTTTCCTATTTTAGAGAAATTTTGATATTTTATGTATTATTAATATATTATTTAATATATATTATTGTGTGCCGATATACTGGTCGGGCCGCCGAGTTTGTCACTCCTGTTCTACAAGATCTATACGAGGAATTTTTCGGCTGTTCATGGCAAAACTCCAACATTGTTCGAACGAGAACTTTTCTCATAATTTTGTGTGTGAATAGATGCTCCATCTCGATGGTATATATGCAGTCTGCTCCGCGTAATCGTGACGCATGCAGAAGCTCAGATTCTAACACTTGCATGTAGTTCTGTCTACCAATTAAAAACATAGGACACATTCTTCCATAGTCAATGGTCAATCACATCATCCAACTCCATTCTCCCATTTGTCTAGTTCAATAAAATGTTTCGTCATCTTTAAGTGTATGTCAGTAGTATTGATAGCCGACAGGACCATCTAAATTAAATTTCTTTTCGTCTGAGAATACGAGATGGTGGTCCATGCTATGGGATCTTTGGCCCAATCCAATCGTTTGGCTTTGTGTGTTTTTGACCACTTCGGATGACCACCTTGTCTCTGCCTGAAACCTGTAAAGCGGACTTTCTTTGCGCTGTATGCACATAACTACAATGAGATATGCGCTAAATATTTTTCACTTGTATTTTGATTCCTTGTGGGTATAACGACATTTTTTCAACGCTAGGGAAATGTTTTGCATCACAAGGATTTCGTTTTTTACCGTTTCGCCGTTCTGATGTTTTAATAGGCTACCGGTCACTCCTGCGGCTGCTGCTCAAGCTGCGGCTAACGATAGACGTGGCCTGGTCCCTGCTACGATGAATGTAGGCCCCGGATCTTATCACCCCGCTTGATCAGAAACAATTCCACACCACCACACTGCGGGTCTTCAGTGACACTAGGACTCGGAACTCACGACCTGCCAGCCACAAACTCGTAACCGTGACCACTAGGTTTCCTCGGCCACCGCATTTTAACAAAAGGTAATTGTATCACGGCATGTGTCGGTAGAATTTTTCAGCTCTCAGTCGAACTTTTTTGGAATACCAATTCAACAAGTATTATCGGTACTATATTATTTTGAAGGATTTTTTTTTTGGACACACACAAATAATTTTCTTTGAATATAACTTCGATTTTCTATAAAAATATTTTCAGAAAAATAAATTTGTACAAATTCATCTGTTAACAATTCGAAATATTCTGGATCAGGGATGGGCAAACTTTTCCAGGGTACGGGCTGCTTCTAATTGGTTCAAGGTGTTGCGATTCACCCAATGGCGTAGATGTAGTGAGCTAAGAAAAAGGTCAACAATATTTATTTTAACTTAATAATAAACACGGAATACGTACTTACATACATAAACTAAAAAACTAATCTCAGTGGGGCGCAAGAAGCCCATAAGGGCCAAGGCCTTTTGTGCCCAACTCAGTTTTCGTGAAGCTTGGTTGTTGAGGTGCGTGAGGCGATGTTCTGGTCAGTCTGATACGACTTGCATACATAACTACAATAAAAAAAAATCTTACACTTTTAAAGCAAAACGCCAGATGCAAATATAATAATAATTTTTCCAAATATATTGATGTCAAATGATGCATTTATTATCAAACAATTTAAAATACATTAGAAAAATAAAACATTATTTTTAAAGTTATTTTCGTAGTTATAGTCAGTAGAAGAGTTAAATCGTCAGGGCCAGTCTTGAATATTTCGGTGTATAATTACCTACTGCCAATCTTCAGGCGGCCGCGGTACGACTTCCGTTTTAGATGAATAATTTGTAAAAATCAACCTCCCATGTCCTGTTCTAAAATGTATTTCGCTAGCCAGTGTGATATTTCTATGTTATTATGAACACTTTCGAATGCAATATGTTTTCGATTTTTTTTTGCAGAAAGATAAACGATGATAATTTTGTTTTTTACTGAGTCGCATTTTAAATAATCAATTAAAATCATTTTAAGCATTTCTTTTGTAGGGACCCCCCACCCCCGCAACTTTATATAATTTAAAATAATCTGTAAATATATATATTTACTGATTTTTGGAAATTAAAACCGATTCTAATGTTTTGATTTTTGTAATGATTTCTTGCAATTGAATAACAAGTTTCTTGTAAGTTTTTTTCTTGATAAGGTTTCTACCGAATTTGAGGGTAAACATGTCTTCGATCTAGATTGTTCCGTTCGATAATATTGTTTTCGAATTTCAGTCATCAATGCTGCAATGATCGGATATTTTTTTGTTTGTTTAATGCTGAATCAGAATTTTCTAGATAGTTTTATAATTTGTTTACAGCTTTGTCATTTTAAATTGTAATCTGCTCCTAGATTTGTTCATTGTATGGAATTGGTTATGTACCTATTTTTGTAATAGATTATGGCATATAGATCAACATCTATTGTAATTAGTTGTTTTTGCTCTACCTAATAAATGGAATGGCTAGTCTTTAAAATTTGAAATAACTCTTCGGCTTCAGCAACTCTTATCGCTATTATTGTTTCTTCGTGCAGAGTATACGTATTGAAATGTTAGCTTTTTTCCCTTATCATGCAATTTCTCCTATTTAGGTTGAATTTTATATATTTTAATCAGAATTATTTTAATTATCGGAACATTATACAGAGGATGTCTACAAATTATTTGAGCAAAAAGAATGGATTTATTACATGTAATGTACAAGGGGGTAAAAATTAAAGTATGTGGTGGCGCAAATCCGGAGGACAGAACCCGAGACGTGCTCTGTTCCGAATCCGAGTAACATAACCACTAGTTAAAAGTGATCACTTCTGTCTGGAGGCTGTTACTGGCTTCTTAAGTAGATACATCTTTTTTGAATGTATTCATGTCCGAAAAAGGATTAAATTCGGCTTCCTTACACATTCCTTTTTAGTCGATGATTATAAAATACATTTTGACAACGATTCAACGAATTCATCAGGGCCGAATATTTTGTTCGTTAAATCTGGATTATTCGTTATATCGGTGTCCAAAAAATACACATTATTTTGCGCTTACCTTTTGGTAATTCTCTAATAAGCAACTACACAAATATTCCTAGTTAGAAACTACACGTTTTTTATTCAGCAGTTTGTAAGGAATTATTACGCACCAGTTAATTGGAAATTTTAAAATACTGATTAATAGATGTTTGACAATCTTTTTGATTCCTGACAGTCAGTGGCGCACACAAGGGAGGGGTCCCGGACCCCCAAAGCCCTTGATTTTTTTCCGATTGGTTATAATTCTAAGCATATAATACGTAAAATTTAATTAAATATTTGTTATTAATGATTAATTTTATTAATTAATGCTAATTATTATTCAATAATTAGTTTTTTACTGTATTTTGTTCCTAAAAATCGACAAAATCAAAAATAGCATGATACAAGAATGATGAACTTTCAACCCCGGATCACCCCCCAAAAATTCCTGTGTGCGCTACTGCTGACAGTTCTTTTTTGACTTAATGCAGAGAAAATATTGCGTTATCTACATCCTGCTGCATAAGGTATGTTTTCATAATTTCCGTACAATGTAAATACTGGAAAATCCAACAGTTTTGAGAGGACTTTCACTATTCTTTTCAGTGTAAGAATCGCTATTCATTAGCTCCGACAAATCAACAATTTCCCCAGTTGCACAAATAGACAGCCCGTCAGCAAATCTTACATTATCGTAAAATATCCCCCGCGTTGTGGATTGCGATGAGATAAGAAAGGAATTTCTTGTCCTATTCAAAATTCACACGGTAGGTTACACCCATGCACCTGTAAAGTCTAATAATGGTTTGTACCCTTTCCCGTTGATATTTGCTGCGAACAAGAAAAGTTCACGGTTAGTTATTCCTTAAATAGGTTTTTTTTTACCTTCATTTTAATCGGGGAAAGAGAAAAATTCGTTAAATCACGAAATTTGTTAAATCGGGGTCCCATTATAGTTTTCTATCTCTTTTAAAGCTCGCGTACCTCCATCGTGGACAGTGGCGCACACAGGGGGTGTCCTAGGGGTCCGGAACCCCTTCCCCAAATAGCCCTTGATTTTTTTCCCGATTGGTTATAATACTATGTATATAACGTAAAATTTAATTATGTATTTGTTGTTAATAATTAATTTTATTAGTTAATGCTAATTATTTATTCAATAATTAATTTTGAATTGTTTTTGTTCCCGAAAATCGACACAATCAAAAGAATATGTTGGGCGGCGTATTGGAGCATGATACCAAATGATGGACTTTCGACCCTGGACCCCTCTCTTCCCCTTGAAAAATTTTTGTGTGCGCTACTGTTTGTGGATTCTCCTGTACTTCTTTCTGAGAATTCAGAGCACTCGGCGACATTTCGAGAGTGTTTCAGTTTTGTTTCATCGCCAACACGGTTCGTCCGACTGTTACAATGATTCCCCACTTTCTCGAGAGTTCAGGGTTGAGTGGGCAGCAGTAGCAAACAAACGAGATAATGAGGGAAGGAGGGTGTGCTCGGTGGTGCAGAGAGAACAACCCTTTCGCGGAACAGAACACTTTCTACTGAGAACTATTGTGCTCTCGCGACGTCTTATGTAAGCACATGCTTTACGTAACGAAATGGCTCAGTGTGTGACACCCAAGATAGTACTGTTTCTAGATTTTCCAATAAATTTACATCTTTTCTGACTCAGAGCAGCACAGTTCTTAAACTTTCGATCACCTCAGCCCCATCTCTATGTATCACGAAATTTTGAACACCCCTCCTCGACTCCCATCGCATGGCTGGGTGATTTAAAAAATTTCTCAACAATCCTAAGACTGCCCGTGCTACTTATACAGATTTTTTTTAACACTTTTTTTCCAAACACTTTTTTTTTATGTTACAAAATAATAATTTCAAATAAATGAAAAGTGTACTTAACTGTATTACAATTTTTGATGCTGCTGCATTTCTTAGTGTTGTTATATCAGGTGTACTATTTGAATTCTGCGTCCGCAATTTCGGTTCTACGATTTCCGGGCGGTTTCTGTACTTATTTTTGAGATAGAAAAAGAAAAAAGAAAGCTGAAATGTTCTTTCACATGAATAAGTAATTTAGAAAGGAACTTTCGGAAGTTTCTTTGACAACTCTCGTAAGTCGAGAGTTTTCCAAACTTTCTTGTTTCATAGACCCCTTGCCATGTTTCCCGGTTTGTGTGTAGATCCCTGTTTCTTAATATTGAATTTTTGCAAATTCATTAACTTAAATGTCTTTTTAATAGCTGGTACAGAGCTAATTACTTTAAAAATATTAAAATTTTTAACTGTAGTGAAGTGTAGTGTAAAAAAACTTAAGAAAACAAACATATCTTAGCTTTAAACATTTATTACTTAAATTAAAATTTAGTACCTGTTACGTTAAAATAACTGAGAAATAAACAAATGGTTTCAATGGGAGGAATGAATCGGATGCTTTTGTAACAAATTTTCAGCATTTGGCATCAATTTTGTTAGGTTGAATCCTCCATTAGCAGCTTCTAGTCTTTTTTTTTTTTTTTTTTGTTATGAAGATTGGCAACAGTGCTGAACTTATTTTTCACTAAGAAAAGCAGCTAAAAACTTCCTCACTTTTTCCTATAATTCGAGGTAGATAAATAAATATAACTTAAGGTATCCGACTACGTTCGGAACCATGATTTTAAAAAAGCGCATAAATGGATAATTTTCATGATATTTAGTGTCATTTAGATTAGAATACATGTATAAAATTGTTTTAAGGACATTTTGCCAAAAAAAATTTATTTAAATACAATATTTCGGCAAAAAATTAACTTAGAATAACCTTTTTTCAGAGTGTTCTCCTTTTGTGAAAAATGCTTCTATTATAATAATATTTTGTCTGTATATAGCTCAGACCTCTGTACAGAGGCTCAACTGTGATTTTTGAAAAATTCACATTATTTTCAGAGTTACAACCCATTGAAATAATGATCGGCGTTTTTTTCTTAAAATTTCTCCCCTCTGTTGCCGTAAAACATGGATAAATCCACTTTTAAGTTGTATATTTCAAAAATTGTAGAGTTGAGCCTCTGTACAGAGGTCTGAGCAATATACAGGCAAGAATATTGAATATATATAATAGAAGCATTATTCACAAAAGGAGAATATTTTGAAAATGGGTCATTCTATGTTCATTTTTGCCGAAATATTTTACTTGAATAATTTTTTATTGTAATACTATTCTTAAAACAATTTTATATACATTTTCTAATCTAAGTGACACTCAATATCATAAATATTATCCATTTATACGCTTTTGCAAAATCACGGTTCCGAATGTAGTCGGATACCTTAACTTAACTCAGTGGCGCGACAGCCCATGAGGGCCAAGGCCTACTGTTCCCAACTCAGTATACGTGACCTTGGGCCCTTAGGTGCATGAGCAGATGTTCCGGTCAGGTGGTCAGTCTGACGTGAAAACCTCTAATGTTAAGTTCCCAAGCAAGCTTGGTTCTCATTTTATCAACCCACTGAAGGGATGAAAGGCTGAATCAACCTTGCCCAGCCTGGGGTTTGAACCTCGGACCTGTGGTATGGAAGCGCGATGCACTATCCACTCAGCCACTGGGCTTCAGATAGATAAATATATTATAAGTCAAATATTTCGTCAATAAGTAACAGCATGTATGTGTGAGGAATATTTATTCCATTCATTGAAAGTTAATATTAAAGTTACGAACTGGGGTTAATTGAGAGCCACAATGTGGTAAACCCCCATTTACACCTCATAGTTCACCATTTTTTTTACTGGTGATGCAGACCCCTTGCAGGCCATCGTAGACCCCTGGGAGTTGATATAGTCCACTTTGGAATCACTGATCTAGGTGATCCCGTGACATTAAATAAGAGACCCTCGCGGACCCCTAGAAATGCGTTGGGGACTCCCGGGGGTTCTCGGACTACAATTTAAGAACCGCTGTCGTGGAGAGCAATATGTCTCTTGTTGTAAAATTTGCTTTGCGATGCTTATCTCTTAAAACGAAGGGTTTCTAAATTTGGTACCCCCGCCCCCTTTGTCTCACCATCCTATCTCCGAAACTCGGCGTTTCTGATTAAAAAGTAATCGTTGGGTCAAAATAAAAAGTTGTAACATTTACTGCTCTATATTATTAACTTATTTATATATACTATATATATGCATGCATTTTGTAAAATTCATACGTTATGTTGTGAAAATTGCATTTTGTTAAAAGCTTATAAGTTATTAGCTTATTTTCTAAAGAAGAGAAAATTGACATTATTAGTTGAACGATTTTGAATTGTATCTATGTTTATTTTGGAAATTTCATCGATACAGGGTGATGATATGTCCCACTGAGAAGCTTTTTTTTTTACGTAAAACAGGTGTTTACAATTTGGTTATAATTTTTTAAAGATAAATCTGTATAAGCAAGGATTTTTAAGTGCAACGTTTAGCCGATCCACGTTTTTTCTTTTGTGATTTTTATTTTAAAGCTTATTCTTACTATTTCATGGAAGTAAATGGCAATTGCATTGCTTCCAAGTGTGACGTCACTCCCTCCCTGGAAGTCAAGTCCACTCTGATTTGTGTCTTGGAACTTGGGCGTTCTTTTGAATCGAATCTTTTCAAACCTTCTTTTCTTCAGTTCTATTCTAGTATTATCGAAGAAGGGACATTTCATTGAGAAATTCACAGAATAGGGGTGGGCCAGTCCCCAAGGTCACCGACCCCTAAAGGTTTTCAAAAGGTGGATCTCGATTTGAATACGTTTTTCTACGTTAAAAGATGAACGCTGAAGGTCACCTTTAGAAAGTTTCTATGGTTTATTTTGCGGTCTAAAGGGGTTTTGATCAACAGATCGTAAGTTCGAGTCTCATTTCTGACAAAATCATTATGCAAAACTAATGGCGGCTGACAAAAGTTAGATTGAATGAAGAAGCCTTTTCGATTGTTTTGTTTATTGTTTGAAATACAGTAATACCCCGAACTTACGCGATAGGTGGGATTGAGTGACCACGGGACTCGGAGTATGATTTCGCATATAAACACATATAAATTATTTTTATTTAGAGTCAGTGACGAAAGAAAATAATAATTGAGGGAAAAAAAAATGTGTAGTAAAATCTTAGATAAGACAAATACAAAATCGCTAACCGAAGTTATTTTGATGTAGAAGGTTTTATAGAATCTCACATTAAATATTTTTTTTCCTCCCGCAAAATTTCCACGCTAATAAACTTTTGTTTTGCTGTAAAAATACGCTCATTGTGTCGGAGTGGTATATTTTCTAAAATTTGTGACATTTTCTCAATTAAATTGAGGCCTGCATGTTCCCAACCGTTATTCGATCTTCTGCTTTTTAAAATTTTTTTCTATTGAGAACATTTATATAACCCCGTGCACCACAAAGTAATACATAGAAGTAAAAAAAGCTTACATAGAAGTAAGCGTGAAGCACACATCACAAAGAAGAGAAGGATTACAACACAAACATCCATGCCTTACCCGGGATTCGAACCCAGACTCTATGGCACCGCCGTTAGCGTCACTAACTCGATCTTCTGATAGAACTGGGTCTAAAGACACAAATTCTTCAATGTCTTCTTGCTCATGCATTTCTATGAGCTCATCAATTATCACATCCTAAATGTGGGAATCCGGCAGTTCTTTGTCATCACTATTCACTTCTAAATTTATTTGCCAGGCAAGAGCGGCAACTTCTTCAATCACATCACCGATTGTTACCATCCCCCCTCCCTCAAACAAAAGATGAAGGGACGAGACCTGAAAATAGCGTAACTCCGGTTTCGTTAAGGTATCCGACTACGTTCGAAACCGTGATTTTAAAAAGGCGCATAAATGGATAATTTTCATGATATTTAGTGTCACTTAGATTAGAATACATGTATACAATTGTTTTAAGGACATTTTGACAAAAAAAAATTATTTAAATACAATATTTTGGCAAAAAATTAACCTAGAATAACCTTTTTTCCAAATGCTCCTTTTGTAAGAAATACTTCTATTGTATTAATATATTTTGCCTGTATATAGCTCAGACATCTGTACAGAGGCTCAACTATAAGCTTTGAAAAATTCACATTATTTTCAGTGTTACAATCATTTGAAATAATGATCGGCGTTTTTCTCTTAAAATTCTCCCCCTCTGTTGTAAAACATGGATAAAAACCCACTTCTAAGTTATATATTTCAAAAATTGTAGTTGAGCCTCTGTACAGAGGTCTGAGCTATGTACAGGCAAAATATCTTTATAATAGAAGTATTTTTCACACAAGGAGAATATTTTGAAAATGGGTCATTCTATGTTAATTTTTTGTCAAAATATTGTATTTAAATAATTTTTTTTATTGTAATAATATTCTTAAAACAATTTTATATACATTTTCTAATCTAAGTGGTACTCAATATCATAAATATTATCCATTTATACGCTGTTTTACAAAATCACGGTTCCGAACGTAGTGGGATACCTTAAGTCGAGGTATAACTGTATTGTTAAGGAGTGACATTTTTATAGCTGAGTTTGAGGATGATTGGTCAAAGGGTCAAGTGATGGATGCTGGATCCCGCCTCACACTCGCATAAGTATTAGTGAGGGCGTGGCTGTCTTCATATTTATCTTCTACAAAGAATAAGAATTGAACACTGGGTAAAGGCTTCAATGTATAGGGCTTAACGGACTGTTTCAGTGGAAAGTTGCATCATGGCACACGGATAGTTCTCAACACGGGATTGAGAGATTAAATTTTAGTTTGTGAACTTTTATTAAATTTTCGTATAACCCCTTCAATTCCGATTAAAAGTTACGCGATTCGTTCCCCAGTGCCAACGTTTTTCACATAGGGGGAGGAGAAAAGGTACGAGTAAGCAAATTTTTCTCTGAAATAAGTAAATCCGTCTCGCAAACACTGTCATTTTATTGTGTTCCACACTCTTTGAAATAGTTTTACTTATAACAGCGTGAAGAAAAGAACAGTATTTCGGGAAGGACGTATATATGCGTCCGGGGCATTTAACGCATCGGTTGAACGGGACGTATACATACGCCAGCGGCAGAATTGACTAGAGGACTTTCGTATTAGACCAGGGGTCTCCAATCGTTTTTGGAAGAGTGCCACTATTTGATAAATGATTAAGCGTTCCACTTACAACTTTTCCAATAAACAAATATGAAAAAGTGAAAAAAATGTTACTTATAAGCTTATTGTGGGATTCTTATACGCAGACTGCACATTTTTTTAATGCAAGTCTATATATAGTCGAAATTTAAAAATAATATAATAAATAAGACGAAAGTACAAAGTTAAGAGTTTTTATTTTAATAAACTCTTTTAACAAGTTATATCCATTAGGTTAAGTATAAAATAATAATAACTTGATAGCTTGAGTAACTTGAATCATTTAATTCAAAACAATTACTAAACGCTCAGTATTTACTTAATGTGTCTTTTTGAATTACAACTTGTTTACCGAGTCATCTATATTAGGATTAGCTTTTACAGATGCCTACAAAGTTAGGTTATTATCGGTGCACATTAGCTAGTTTTAGTGATACTTATTTTATTGTGTTCATAGCAGAAAAAATTTATTCACAGACATATTTTGATCAAAAATTTGAGGTTTTTATTGTCTGAGACAACCCCACTTCAATAAAATTCTAGAAAATGGTTATTAATTATCGTTCCAAAATTTTTAAAGTTTTCCAGTAAGTCTTCGTGTTCCACTGTTTCAACTCTACCATGCCACACTGTGGCACGCGTGCCCCGGGTTGGCCACCCCTTTATTAGGTTAATCAGATAGTTTCTCACTTCAAGAAAATGGTTATCGGAATCAAATTATAACGTTCGCATTTTTTGTTAATCATAAAAGTGCTTTAAGGTATCCGTCTACGTTCGGAACCGTGATTTTGCAAAAGCGCGTAAATGGATAATATTTATGATATTTAGTGTCGCTTAGATTAGAATACATGTATAAAATTGTTTTAAGGACATTATGACAAAAAAATTATTTAAATACAATATTTTGGCAAAAAATTAACTTAAAATGACCTTTTTTTCCAAATGTTCTCCTTTTGTAAAAAATGCTTCTATTGTATTAATATTTTGCCTGTATTCAGCTCAGACCTCTGTACAGAGGCTCAACTAGAATTTTTGAAATGCATAACTCGGAAGTGGGTTTATCCATGTTTTAAAAAACAAAAGGGGAAAAATTTTTTAAGAAAATACCCGAAAATTTATTTAAATGGTTGTCCTAAAAAGTAATTTTTCCCCAAAACAAAGTTAGCCTCTGACGATTTTTGGTTTAAAACGGCAAAATATTAAACAATAAAGCATTTTTTAAAAAAAAACTTTTGGGAAAAAAGGTTTTTTAATTTAAATTTTTTTGAAATATTTAAAATTTTTTTTTTCAATGTTCCCAAAAGACAACCCAAATATCCCTTTTCGTTTTAAAATCATGGTTTCGAACTAGTGGGATTTAAAATTTTTTCTACCTATATTTTCCCAAAAAGACATGAATGATTGATAATGCTTTTGCCCAGTCGGGACCCATTAAAAAGTTTTTTTCCCCCCATTTTTTAAAATTCGAAGAAAGTAGGTTTTGAAAACTCATGTAAATAACGCCGTATTAGTAGGAGAAAAAAAAAAGGAACTTTCAATTAAGAACGCGGATTGCTCTTCCTTGCTCTGCTTCCCTCGGACGTAAACAAAACCCCGGGGCAACAATTAACGACCCCCTTGCTCTCCACCTGATCGCTCCCGAACTCATTTCGGCTCCCGGGGAACCAATCAGATCGATGGTCAGTGCGCATGCTCGCCGTTCATCGCTTTATGTTGAGAATCAAAGGTAAGAGAAACAGCTTGATGATGTCGGGCATGTTAGTGAATAAGTGACAGGGAATTGTCATTACTCCGCCGAATAATGAACGATACATATTTCGAATTCTTTTTGTATGATATTCGAATGAACCGTTTTATGGTAGTTCTACATTTTAAAACATTGAAATGTTGGGAAACAATATTTATAATTTATTTTTTGTATGGAGAAAAGACCTGTTCTTTCTGTTTTTGTTTAATGCTCGTGAGTTAAAGAAAGCTTTACCAAAATTATTCTTTACCTAAAACTGCGCTATTTACGAATACATTTCGCGTTTCATCTTTTTTTAATGTTGTGTTCGCATAGATTGTTCTATATTTTCCTGACTTTTATGCATTTCAGTCAGTGGCGAAAAAGGGGGTGGGGTGGAAAAAGCCCTTGTTTTTTTTCCGATTGGTTATAATTCGGGGGTATATGGTACGTAAAATTTAATTAAATATTTGTTTATTAATGATTAATTTTATTAATTAATGCAAAATTTTTTTTATTCAAAAATTAGGTTTTACTTTTTTTTGTACCTGAAAATCAAAAAAAAATCAAAAATAAAGATGATACAAGAATGGTAAAATTTTCCCCCCGGGGAAAAAATTTCCCGTGTCCCTACTGATTTTAGTCAGGGAAATTTTTTGGTCTTTCCCAGCTTTTTTTAAAAGGCCCCCCAGATAAAATTTTGGGCTTCTTTTTTCAGATGCTGATTGCAAATGAAAATGTATATTTACTTACGTTCTTTTTGTTGTTTTTTTGTTCCGTAAAGAAAATATCAAAGATTTTTACAATGCTTTGTTGCACAATTTCAATGTGTGCACTATTAGCTCCCCTTAAGAAAATCGAGTAGGCCCGAGTTTTTCAAATTTTTAAAAAGGGTTTGCAGGATCGCCCATCTGAATGGCGCCCGTTACCCGGGGGTTTTTTCAATTCTTTTGGGCCCCCTAAGAAAAGCCTACGAGAAGAAATCCCAAAGTGTAATGCGTAGAGATCTTCTCGTTTCCGTCCACTGCCTGGGGGACTTCTCACTTTCAAACTCCAGTGTACCTCATTTACGCTGCACATGTGTTGCAGATTTAAATTCGATGCTACAACTTGCGCTTGCTCAGTTTGAAACCAGAATGTTAAAAAACGTGGACGTTGGACTTTCTAGTTTTCATTTCATTGAACAAATCTTTCCTTTATGGAACTTAAAAATGTTGAAAAGTGAGAGAGAAAGTTATATGTTGACGTCGAAGTATACAGCAAAAAACACAAATATTGGCGTGAATTTGAACCTCGTCTACAGACTAGGATACCACCCCACCAACGGGAGGGCATTGAGCCTCGACAGATTCTTCAATGGCACCAGTACTCGAATCCATGACACTCGGCCAAGGGTTCGTGACCACAAAACCTTAGGCCGCGGGTCACAGAAAAAAGGGGTGGCCGCGGGAAACCGGGGGTGGTCAGGTATCCCGGGTCCCTGGCTAGCATGTCACAGTTCGAGCCCCGTACCCGACGACCCCCCGTAGGGGGCGAGGCAATTAAATCCCCAAAGTTAGTGGGGGAGGGGTTTTTGGGGGAGGGGTTTCCAGTTTTGGTGTCGTCCCGTCACTTACCTGGGTTTAAAACACAAAAACCGTCGCCCAAAGTCCTCGTGTGGGGGACAGGGGCGGTTTAAAATTCACTCACTCGCGGAAAAAAAATTTTTGGGCCAAACCCAAAAACGTTTTGTATGTGAAGAAATTTTAAAATTTTATTCGGGGGGATGGTTGGCCATTTAATTTAATGTAATATTAATAATAATATTCACTAAAACGCGCGTTCAACATTTTATGCCATTTTTCGACATCCATAATGCGTTTGAGGGGAATTGTGAAAGTTATAAAGAGCGCGGGCGAGAGGCGGAAGATAACTTAATTAAAAAGCTCATATCTGTGGGAGGCATAAAATTTTCGATGGACTCGCTGTGCCCCTCATCATTTCCTGCGGGTGGAAGAAGCAGAAGGCGATCGATTTCATCATCGTGTGGAAACTTATTTATTTACGATTCGCTGTGTGTCCATTCCGTAGTTCTCAGTGTGCTGTGAAGAGTCATCGCACATCTGATGATGTCTGATTCAATGTGTGTGCCTTCAGAATCCGATGTGTGTGCTTGTAGATACTATTGTTGGGTGCTCGAAAGTTTTTTTAATGGGGAAAAAAATCTTATTCTTTTGAAAAAAAAAAATTATTTTCAATGTAGCAAGAAAGTTTGTAAAAAATCATGGATCTCGTCAGAGTTTCATCTAATTTTATTATTTTCATTAATTCATAAAAGTTTATATTGAAATGATTCTTCCGAAGATCTTTGGGGTTCCTTTAAGAATAATATATCCGGACATACTACTTCGGATAGTATTTCTTATGGGATGGCGTGAAAGTTAAATGAATAGGTATCTGAGATCTGCATGAATTAATTTCAGGTAATCGCTATTATTGTTGTTGCTAATGCCACCTGTCTGACACGGTGTCGGATCGAGATCCACGAAATTCATTTCGGTAAAGGGCTAGATGTATGCCTGTCGTTAGCCGTAACTTTGAGCCCCATACAGGTGACAGTGCGATTTGGCTCGATTCCACCAGTTTTGAGGGAGTGCACCCTGGGTGGTGGGGAAAAGGGCTTACAGTTTAACAAATATTTAGAGTGCCCTCATGCCGCATAGGCATTATACGTGTACAACCATCCATACCTTCTCCGGAATTCGAACCTAGGCTCTATGGTACAGCAGTCAGCGTCACTAACCACTATACCGGATAGGCGACTTTATTTTATTTTTCGGTATTTATTTGTCTGTTTGGTAGATTTGTTTTGTATCCGTTCTGTCGTCAATAGCCCATTTTGGCGTTATTTCGAGTGAAGGACGATAGCAGTATATGAGTTCACACAAGTAGCGCACAAAGGAATAATTTTCGGGATGTTCCAGGGTCCGCAAGAGAGTCCACCATTCACGATCATACTCCAATACGCTAACCAACGTATTCTTTTGATTTTGTCGGTTTTCGGGAACAAAAAGTAGTCAAAAATTAGTTATTGAGTAAATAATTTGCGTTATTTAATAAAATTAAAATTATTAAATAAATACTTAATGAAATTTTACGTCTTTTATACATAGAATTATATAATCAATCGAAAACAAAATCAAGGCTTGGGAGGGTCCGTACCAGGGGACCCCCTTGTGTGCGCCACTGGTTCACTCACATATTTTTTCTTAACTCCCATTCCATTGCATATACGTATTTCTACAGATAGAAGTTGTCCGTTTTAGAGTAGCCGTTTGTTTAGCTTGGATATTTTGGATTTAATTCCTTTTTCGAGGATAGTGGTAATGGTCCGCAATGGATGAATGGAAAGTGAAACGAATCCCTGGAAAAAAAAATGTGAAATGATGCGAAATGTGTGTTGGGCGCCATTAAGAATTCTCGCGAGGCCTTCGACGGGGCTCAGCCTCTCCACCTGAGCGTAACGCGCGAGGACCTTGTCGCACGGGAGCATTATTGCCATTCCTCGCCTCTAAAACAAAACAACCCCGCTCGACGCTCAGGTAAGACACACTTTCTTTTCTTTCTTGGGCACGTGGCTAACCATCCCTTTCCGTTTGGATATCAATTTCCTGTTAGCCAATCGCCCCTTACTAAATCAATGCTTACCTTTTAGCCAAAATTATACATTATATAATTCTTTTTTCTTTCTTTTATATATTTTTTTTGCACTCGAAATGTTAGTGACCGTCAGTAATAGTAAATAGTGTAGTATAGTGTGTGGTGCTTTGATTTGTAGAGAAAACGGTTTCCACAGAGCTTCTGTAGAGATCCACTTGGGATTTTAGTTATGATAACCATCCGAAAGTTGAGAGACTACAAAGCAAATTTTACAGTTCGTGGTCTTTATCTTGTTTCAGTCGTATGGGAATTTCTCATATTCAAATCAATTGGGCCGAAGATTTGGGAATTCTTGGAGGTGGACGATCCCTGATGGGGTTTTTACCCAATGAGGGGAGTCGTGGAAAAAATTTTTGGAAAAAAGATCAAGACTGCGTGGTGGAACGAAGTCTGAATATGAAGGAACTGTTAAAATTCCCTGTATCTAAATATTTTTCAATAATTTGGGTGACCGTGGGTTCTGGTCGAGAACTCGGGGGTGTTTAGTTCTTGTCCGCTGAAGATCCCCGGTAGGGGGGGTGGTGCAGTAAATCCCCCTCCGTTGACGTAGTGTGAAAAGGGGAGAGGTGTCCGCTATGGTTCAAAATTTCCCAGGTGGGCCACAGTTCCCCCCTCTGTTTTTCCCCGGGAGGGCAAGGGAAAAAAAAAAAATAAAAGTCAAATCATGACTTGGATGAAACCCAGGGGCCATCTTGTAATACTCGGAAGGTGGATTGTAGAAAGTGGTTTTTTTGGCAAAGTAATTGTGTTCTTCCATTTCTTCCTAGTCCAAAATAACTGATTGTTGTGAAAAAATATTGAACTTTTATGGATGCAATTGACTAAAATGCGTCCGGGTATTTTATACTTTAGCTTCATTATGCTACACTTTTATACTGTAGTATTTCCCCCCCCTCTCCCTTTGGTTCGTTCCTTCGTGTAGTGATTGTTCTTCTATTATTGAAAATTTCTGTTTTACGCAATTTGAATCGGCGTGGAATACGAAGTGTAAAAAGCGATGCAGAAAGTACCTTTCCAGCATGCGAAAGTTACAATATAAGTTGGGATAATATTAATTTTTATCATGTGTATTAGTATTGTCAAAATGTTTGTGTCGTCTTATTAAAAGATATGCTCATTTTTTTTTTAAAATTATTTTTTTTCCTTATAAAAGCAGTAAACGACGATTTTTCTTACCGACCCTTTGATTTAACAATTGTAGACAATCTTAACTGCATGAGGTTGGAATTTGAGATTTGGGAAAAACAATTTCGTTTCTTTTAAAAGAGTAATTCACACTTCATAATTGAAATATATTTTCATTTTCTCTTAATTTGTCGCGAACTAAACTCGAAACACATTTTCACGCGGAAAATGTCTCAGTTTTTGAAAGGTTCGCAGTGTTGTAATTTCCACATCTGTTTATAATAACGCGTTTTAAAAAATTTGAAATGAGTAATTTTTCACTTTAATATTTATATAGTGAATATTTTTTTTTTAGTATTCCGCTATTGGAGATGAAATGTGGAATATGTTTTATACCATTTCGAATAAATGTGAATTATATAAAATATATTAGTTGGGGAAAGGGGGTAAAACTACGTGCGAAAGTGGCTCTCATTAAACTATATCGGGATTAATATTAAAATGAAATTTAATCAATAGGAAAAAAAACAGACTTACCTAATTAACAATTTTTTTTTACTAAATTTAATGAGGTTAATTTGCAGTTACAAAAAAAGGCGACAGCATAAATTTTATTAAAAGAAGAACCACATTTTAGCCTTTCTTGCCAGAATTAAGCTGAAGGTGTTATAATTTTGGATGTCGCCAACACACACACACATTTAAATGCCCTTTTTTCAGATTTTGAAACTAGGTTTGAGAATGTTTTGACTATCGTAACACCACAGTAGGCAATGAATTCATGTAGTCACATTGAAAAAAAAAAATGTTAGATTACAAGAATTAGGTACTAGGAATAACAACTAACGAAGATCTTAAAGTAAAGTTTAGAAACGGATGTCAACAATTTTGGTTTTAAAAAGATATATATACTTTCTCAAGTTTTTAATTGTTTTTTCCGATTGAGAAGGAGTTTCAGTCCGCTTCTCAATCTCCAAAACAAAAAAGGAAGAAGAAAAGACTGGACACTAATAATTGAGGAGATATTTAGGGTTAAACATGATAAGATTGATGCCAAATGTTGAAAATTTGCTATTGCATCTCCAGATCCATCCCTCTCACTAAAAGCATTTGTTTGTTGCTCAGTTATTTTAGGTATTTGATTATAAATTTTAATTTAATTAATTAACATGTGTTTTTCTTAAGTTTTAAACACACTAAAAGTTGTAATCTTTTAAAGTAAATAGCTCTATGCTGTCAAAAACACATTTAAGTGGATAAATTTGCACAATTTTAATATTAGGTAAGTAGGGGGTCTACCCTAAACTGAAAAACCTGTCAAGGGGTCTATGAGGCAAAAAAGTTTGGGAACCTCTGCTTTAGACATGAATATGATCTAGAAATATTCCGATTTGTTTTTCCATTCCTTAACATTATGCAATGATTAAGAGGCCATAGATCAGTCGTGTCAAACTCATGTGATATTACGGGCCTCAAATTCTATTTTATTTTAAAAGCCGCTTTTTTTTTTCGTGTTCAAAATAATAATAAATATATTTAAAAAAACAACAACAACAACCTAAGACTATAATTAAACGTATAGCGAATTCTAACTATCTTATTTTCATTCTGCGTCGGTTTGTTATTTTATTAAATATTATTGTATGCCAATTTTTTGGCCGGGCCGCAAAAATATTCGTTATGGGTCGCATGAGGCCCGTGGGCCGCGACTTTGACACCCCACCCCGGCCCCAGACAAACTGACTTGTAACCTACCTGAAATGAATTTTTTGTTTTAATCCATATTGTGGCAGAAGTGACATCAAAGTGACGGTCTCAGCAGAACCGACTTTGTGTTCTTCAGAATTTAAAATTCAAAGAGAGGAAGACGCCCGATGGAGTGAGTGACGGTTGCGCGTTGACACAGCTGGGGTTGAGTGTGAGGTCGAGCCGCAGCTGGAACAATGCCCCCCCCTTCCTCTCTTTCCCTTTCAGGTTTCCCCGCCTTTTCCACTTTCACCGGGTGCGATAGCCGCGACACTTGTGCCCCTGCGAAATGGAGAGCTTTTGCAGTCTTGGACAAATTGTGTTCCATTAGAACACCATTCTTACTCGAATCGAATTTCTACACATTATTCACTTTCTGTGTGAAGTGATTTATTTTATAAAAGTTTATTAAGCGTTGCTTTGCTTTATAATACATAAGAACCCGAAGTTTGCTACTCAATTTTTCATGAATACATTTATTTTTAAATAGTCCAGGGAAATTTTAATTGTTTTGAATTAAAAATGTACTTTTTTTTTCTTAATTATTTGTATGGTTGTTCAAAAATACTATAGCTGAGCAAGTGTAATATTTGTTGTTACTTATACCACCTGATCGACAGTAACATCAGATCAAGGCTCGCGAAATTCATCACGGCAAAGGGCTACATAGACGCTTGTCATTATCCTTAGCTTTGGACACTATGCAGGTGACAGTGCAATTTGGCTCAATTCTACCCTAATTTCGAGAGAGAACACCCTGGAGGGGTTCAAGGGCTTCCCACCTCTGTTTTCCTCCCACCAACCTCACGAGAGGACTTGTGGCTCGACGGCTATTTAGAGTACCCCCATGCCGCAAAGACACTACATCCACAAACATCCATACCTTCTCCGAGATTCGAACCGATCCCCTACGGCACAGCAGTTAAAGGTATTATTGAAGGGACATGCCTGTGTGCTGTAAAAATATTCCCAAAAAGAAAACCGGGTGATTCGTCCAGAATATCTTGCGCTTGTGGTTAGCAATCTAAATTAGAAAAAAAAAGTGTAACAAGGGTCGTTTTGTTATGTTTGAGAATGGTGGTGCACACAGGAATTTTTCAGGGGAAGGGAGGGGTTCCAGGTTCGGGAAAGTCCACCATTCTCGTATCATGTTCCAATACGCCGCTCAACATATTATTTTGATTTTGTCGATTTTGGGGAACAAAAACATCATAAAATTAATTATTTAATAATTAATTAGCATTAATTAGTAAAATTAATTATTAACAAATAATTAAACTTAACGTACTATATACATAGGATTATAATCAATCGAAAAAAAAAAAAAAATCAAGCGCTTTGGGGAGATTCCGGACCCGGGGCCCCCTCCTGTGTGCTCCACTGCTGATGATACTTTAAAATAGCGGTTCTTAAACTTGCGATCGCCGCGGTCCCCCTTTATACATAAGCGTGACATCGCGGACCCCCAAGATTTTGCACACCCCTCACCGACTAAATATTCTAGATAAAAATACATGTTCTAGTACAGTTTTTTCATTGGGGACGATTTAGGTATCTAGTCTAGTACGGCACATCTTTTAATTTTTTCTACCAGTCCTTTCAAAATCTGTGAAAGAGGTAAATTCTCAACGTTACATGAGAGACAGTTTAAGAACCGCTGCTTTAAAATATTCTTTTGGAATGTGTTAAAATGTGAAGCAGAATAAATGAATCATTGAAAGCTGTGAGGAGACGCATGCGCAATTATCCATTCATGTCTGCCCTAATGACACACAATTGTATTATTAGGAGTGAAGCTGAGCGTGAAATATGTGGAGAAGTCATCTCCACACCATGCTTCGCTGTTCATCGCCATTGTTCCCCATCACTGTTAGTTTCTCGCTCCAGGGTGCTTTTTTTTTTTATTCAACAGTTATGCTGAGGCTAGTCTCACCCCAATCGTACAGAATAGGAAGCTTTTTGTTGTATTAATTTTTTTTTAAAAGCCGTGGTATTTATATTTTGACTTTACCAACAATAGCCTGTAGACATTAGAAGTAAACTATTTATTACAATTTTTTTTTAATATCCAATATTTTTTAGTGTTGATAATTTAAGCATTTTAAATTAAAGTTAAAAATGTAATATATATATTTTAGCATTTTAAAACTGGGCAAAAGGATGCCAAGATGTTTATTCTGTGAAGCAAACGCGGATTGGGGGAGCTTATCTATCTCGAAATAGCTTATCTATTTCGGAATTTGTACTTTTAAGAAGGCGCCGGCTGGGAGCGTAGTTAGTTTGTCGCTGGTCTTGTGCGCCTGGTTGCGGGTTCAACATCGGCTCAAGTCGATGGATTTTCGTGATACAGAAAATAGACAGCGTTCGTGTCGTATGATTATACGGTATATTAAAGATCCCTAGAGTGCCTGTTTGCTTTGCGTTCTCTCGGCAAAATTAAATTCCAAGTACAGATTCGCATCATCTGAGCTCAGGTGCCTCCCTCTGGGGGTAGAGACTGGGTGTCAAAATGACTTGCGGCAATTGGTACATCACCTATGCGGTGCAGCTCTAAAAACTGATACCAGTTCTCAGGGAATGAACGAGGTCTGCAATAATAATTACCAATTCGCAGCCCCATTGGGGGAAAAAAATGTTACCCAATGATTATTGAGAGAAAATAGTCTGGCATCCTTGCCTTCCTTGAGACCGAATATATTAGAAATGCTTTTTTTATCTCTTGTGTAACGGGTTGTCTTTATCTTTGGAATAACACTTTGGTTCCCGAGTGAACTTGATTTCTCGTTATCGCGGCTTCTGGAAAAAGTCTTCGCGCTCCCCAAATGATTGGTTTCCACATTTCACCTTCCTCACGCGATGGGCGTGGCCTCCCCTTCCATTCTAACTTCGATTCCTTTAGTTTATTTTATTAGCGGCGCGAGTCCCCAAGGACCGTGTTTGGGTAAATGACTTAAAAAATAAAAAGCCCTTCTGAATGAATTCATTAGCAGTGCTGTAAGAATAACAACAATTTTTAAAACGACTGATTTGGTGGAGGCTGTGTGTTTCGTGTATCATTCGCACCTTTCAGTTTCTTTGTGCCGAATGAAGTATACATCCAAAATTTTTATTCTATCCACAGCATCAGAAATCCAGACGAATTCAAAACTAATGAATAGTTTTTATTTTCAGAAAAAAAATTTAAACCATTTCAAACAATATTTTATCGATGAGAGATTTTGAAATTAATAAGGAATGTTATTTAAATGCATGCCTTCTGTTTTGTATTGTATTCCTAAAATTTAAATAAAATAGGCGAAAAGAATATTGAAGACACCAAAGATTTTCTTTGGAATTGATTTGGCTCCCCCCTCCCCGAATGGGGCTGCATTTTAGCCACGTAGCCTCTGCAGACACGGCAAATCCCACAACAGGAGAGCCATTTTTTGGTGGCACCCTCTAGTGGCGGCTTCGTTACTAAATTTGGACGCTTGAATTAATTTTTTAATTCAAGCTGTCGTCGGATGCTAAATATTGCGTCATTTAATTTTTCTTATAATACCAGAGCCAAATCGATACTCGAGGGATCATTTACATGCCACATGATCATATGCCTGTGATTTTCGCATCCAGAAAATATCTCGACTCCAGCCGGGATCAAACCCTTAGTCTTAAGAAGCGGGCACGCTATCTCTAAGCCACCGGAATCGTTTATCGTCGTTATTGTTTTATTATCATCGCACTTCTCAAGTGTCATCAGAACTATTTGCGACGTTCCTTGTCATATTACACCTTGGACAAGTGACGAGGATGAAGCCTGAAATGTCACATTACTCTCCAAACTTGCTAACCACACCAACGCGAGTACTTTGAGCCTTGGCAGCTTTAGCATGCATCAGTTCTTCAGCTGGTTTCAATATTCGACAAAAATGATCCTCTCCACTAGTTCGCGACCATGACCTTACGGTTACCGCGACCACTTTCTACAAATGAGTTAAGCATTGACTTAGGAATGTCTATAGCCATTTGATTTCTTCAATTTCAGTTATTTTTTTATCCCAAATAATTAGTTTGTGATGATCAGTGGTGTACACAGGAATTTTCAAGGGGGTCCCTGGGACGAAAGTCCATCATTATCGAATCATGCTCCAATACGCCGCCCATCATATTCTTTTGATTTTGACGATTTTCCAGAACAAAAACAGTAAAGTATTAATTATTGAATAAATAATTAGCATTAAATAATAAAAATAATTATTGATAACAAATACTTAAACTTTACGTACTATATATATAGGCTTGTAATCTTTTAGAAAAAAATAAATAAAGGGCTATGGGAGGGGTCCAGACCCAGGGACCCCCTCCCCTTGTGTGCGCCACTGGTGAAGATTATTTTAATTATAACACTAATTTCAATTTTCCATTGATTGAGAGCAGATGTTAAATCATAAATCACAGCATTTCTTGAATTTTGAAATTTTCTTTTTTTTTTACCATCATTTACAGTGTGTGGTGTTATAGATTACAAAGCAGTGACGTCTTAAGGCATGGGCCAACTGGGCCCATGGCCTCACCCTCGGTGGGGGCCTCGTTTCTTTCTCGACTCTGTCTTAATAAGATCATGATCCAGATCATCTTAAAGGTCAAATATTATTTCCGTACATTTTCTCCGAAAAACAGGGAATTTCAAATTGCATATCACCTGGCAAAAGTAGTAAGACTATATTATTATGTGATGACCGTTGTCCATGTCTAGGCCTGGACCTACCATAAACAATCCTTCAACTCATTGAGTCGAAATGTAGCCATCGGTTAAGCCAGTTTGTACCTAGGCTTTTTAGATTGCAAGTCGTGTATATTTGTTTGTTTCAAATTACCTTTTGAGCGAGTATTTGACAATCCATGCTATATACTTTCTGCTTTTAAAGATCTCTGGTAGGACCTACTTTTGAATATAGGCCCAGGGCCCCCAAAATTCTTAAGATTGCTCTGTGCTCAAGGCATCAAACAGTCTTAAGACATCACTGTTACTAGGATGTTATTATTTTACGATATTTTGGGATAATTTATTATTTTTTTTAAAAATCAATTAACACGTCATGGTTAGAATTCAAACTTCTACCAATTCGAGATCGTGAATTGAAAAACGCAGTTGACATTCGCCGTTGAAACTGCAGAATCCGTTAAGCAGCGCAACTTTGAACTGAAAGCGAGTGGAAGTTATAAAAAATGACACCATTTCGCTCCGGGCTGGCAATGTCAGTTCTCGAGGAGGGAGAGAAAGCGCATTCCGCGAATTCAGCGCAACCCCCCTGACGTCATCGTGACGTCACCGAGCAGGTGTTTCGACGGCGGAGAGAGGGGAGGGGGGTGTTCCTTTGTGGGGAAAGTTCTGGTGTGTGTTGATCACTCACTTCGCCCCAAAACGTAACAAAGACGGGAGCTGTTTACCTCTTCCCTACACCTGCGCCCTGCCTCGCGTTCTTGGAAGACACTTCAGCCCTTTTTTAATCTCAACATTAAGTATTTTAAAAATACAGTCCCACACAACCTCTATATTGGGAATTTTTCTATATAGCGAACTTTTTTCTGGAACCTTGAACATTTCATGATTTTCTTCGTAAAATAAGCTCTCTATGGCGAAGTGCAATTTCTATAGAACGTTTTCTTTTGTGATTCAATTCCTCCCCCCCTATTTTTAAAGTGCATTTCTGAACATTTAAAGTTATTCTCTCTTTTAACACATTTTATGGTGGTCATAAATCTTGAACTGGTTTTATTAGATCCGAGAGCGATAAAGTTCTGAATGTTTCATCCAAGAAGTGTTTATCTTTAACCTCCATTGTCCAGTTCACTAGAAACATCTTCGATATCCTCTTTCACTCTCAGTGGAGTTGTCTCGTGTCCCCGTGTTTAACATTATTGTCTCAATATTAAAAAAAACTGTGTATTCTTTTTTCTTGTTTTCCTTGCAGTTTTTTTGACGAGTAAGATATATAAAATAAATATATACTAATTTAAAAAATGTGTGAATAATTACTTTTTTTTAATACATAGAGCTTATGAATTAAAAAATTTTTTTATGTGGTTTATAAAGTATATTAAAAGATTGACCTCTACATAACGAATTTTCCATATAACGAACTTTTTTCCGGGATTTAGCCACTTCGTTATATAGAGGTCCGACTGTATAATGTAGAATCTATCTTCGCATTCCACAAGTGTTTATACACTCATTTGAACATACAGTTAAATGATACTACAAGAAAAAAAATCGGTCTAATGTGAACTTGATTTTTTCGGAAAAAAAAACTCTTTATATTACTGGAAGAAAAAAGTTGTAGTTTTGTATGTCACGAAATTTATGGGTTCGATCACGCTGGGTTTTGGGTTCGAGTTCTGTCTGATGTTCGTTGAAAGTGAAGAATTCTAAACGAAGATTAAGTACACTTTGTGTTTGTTTTCGTGTTTGCCCCTAGTGCGATTTTAAAAATACTTACAAAGAAAAGAAGGTGATTAGATTTTGTTTTTTAACTTTAATAATTTTGAATGGATTGGTTTAAGTGCTGTTATAATCACGTAATAAATGCAATCACTTGTTTCCAGGCCATTAGTTCATGCACTTAACTGTTGCCAGATCTTGCTTTTTGCGGAAACTTTCTTTTAAAAAGTACTTATTTGTCTACAATAAGTTATTTGTAAGTGTACTTAATTTAAACGTACACGTATGGTATAGTTTATTCTTTTAATTTTGAAAAACATTTTTGTAGAATTTTATATATATATAATGCTTGAATATCTTTTTACCCATTATCAAATTTTATCAAAATTGTATAAGTAATACGTCTAGTATCTGTTTTGAATTCATTGGAGATCACGTAATTGGATTTATCTTGTGATCATGATTTTTAGTCCATTTATTTTCTTCTCTAAACAGAATTTTTTTTCTCTTTGTTTTTATGTCACCCCATCCTTATGATTTTGCTTTTTATTAATTCTGACGAGGAGGTACGTCCCTAATGTGGGGACAGGTACTCCGTAAATTACATGCCACTTGCCCCAGTTCATCGTTCCTTGGCGATGATTATTGGCAAAATTGTAGTAACCTATGGTGGTCAACCGTCCTCCTTTTATAGGTTCTGTCCTTTCTCGAAAAGTGTCCTCCTACTTGTCCTCCTTTTCAATATTTCAACACTGATCTGTTAATCTCTATTCAGAGAGGAACCAAACATGTTTCCAATAAGTCGAAGAATGGTCTGAAACAAATATCATAGAAAATAAGTTTTCAATAGTGTTTTTTGACTTCATCGTAAGTAAATTGGGCAGATATAGAAAATTGTGTTGAATTTTTATCGAAAGAAATGTCCGATATTATAAAATCTATGACAATTGTCTGTTTGAATAAATTAGAAGACAATGTATATTTAAATTCTAATCGATAAGAACAACTGGAAAATCAATATGCTGAGAAATTGGTAAAAGATGGGTGGAAATACTTCACATTTCAAAAATGAACATATTCCATGAAAATGTAATTATTTTTGTTGAATTAACGTTGTGCTAACCTGAAACTAATGCAGAAATTGAAAGAGTTTTTTTTCAGTTGGTAATGATTCTTGGACAAGTGAGAAGCCAAGATTGAATGTTGATACTTTAGCTGTAGCACTTACTGTAAAGCTGAATATAAAGGATATATATTTTTTGCTTCGAAATTTCCGATGTATTAGAAAATTGTATATTGAGAAAAAAATATTCAATGGTAAAATACTCGTTTAAGTAAATAATTAAAAGGAATGCAAGCGTAATTAGAGTATTTTTATTTGAATTAAAAAAATGTTTCAAACATTTAAACTTTTATCTTAAATTTTTCTCGCGCGTCCTCCTTTTCATTGCAAAAAACTGGTTACCTTAAGTAACCTGTATTATTTTTAAAAGTGTTTTTTTTTTCACTGGGTGTATAAACCTTTTTAAAGCGAGTGGCTGGCGCTATATCCAGCTCTGAACCAATTGGTATTTTATAGATTATGAAAGTTGTTTTGTTATTGTTAATTTTTAAATTGAGTTATTATTTGTTTTGCTGCGATTGCACAACTTTTCTTGTAAAGTTTGTGGATCCCCCCTCGGAATAGAATTTATGCAAGCCTCTTTTCTCAGTTTCTACTTAAAAAATAAAAATAACAGAGGGGTGTAGAGAAGATTTTACAAATTTTTTCGTTATGCCTTTTGCTTTTAAAAAAGATAGCGAGTGACCTCCTCATTGAGTGGAAAGTGTCCTGCAAAACGTCCAGGGAGTCCTCGATGCGAGGGAATTAACAATCTGGAGGAATGTTCTTCCAAGATTCGTTGTCAAAGGGGCCCTTTACGTCACTGGCCGTGATTCGAAAAAGGACGATTTCCGCCGCCGCTCCTTTTTTCGAAGTAGGCCTTGATTCGTGCATATTTAGACACGCAGCGACGATTCTTTGACTCCACTGCCTCACTCGGATCGATCCGCTCTGGTGGAGCGAGGGATTCGGGTTAGGAAGGACGGCTTAGCAACAGTGAGAGGACGCCACAGCCCTGGGGGGTCTAGGGTTCGATTCCATCTGGACCTGCTCTTGTGGAATGAATGCGAAAATGAAACTGCTATTCAATCATCATCTGTATTAGTAACTGAATCGGTCTGTTCACCAATTGCGACGAAGTTCAATAGTCGTCCTCATCACGTGACCATGGATCAAAATGACATGGTCCTTCACCAATAGCCGACATTAGTAAGCCCTTACTGTTGACCCATAGCCTTCGTGTAAATCTGTTCTTGCTAACGCCACCCGTTTGACGGTGTTAGATTGAGGTCCACGAAATTCATCACGGCAAAGGACTAGATTGAACGACCGTCGTTAGCCGTAGCTTTGAGTACCATACAGGTGACAGTACGATTTGGCTCGGTTCTACCCCAATGTTGAAGGAGAACATCCTGGGGGTGGTCAGGGGTCTCCCACTTCTATTTCCCTTCCACCTACCTCACGAGAGGACTTGTGACCCGACGACTACTTAAGAGTACCCCCATGCTGCATACATAGGCACTATACACTTTTGAATTTTTAAGCATTATTTATTAAGAAGGGCAATTTGTGAAAGCTTTTTAATGTCATCCAAAATGTCCTGAAGGGAGACGAAGGTTCGAAAGAACTAAGTGCTCCCACCCCACCCCACCAAACTACAGATTATTCATTTATCAACATCTACGCTTTCTCCGGGATTCGAACCCATGCCCTACGGCACAGCAGTCAAATGTCGCTAACCACTATACCCGAGGGGTTCTTATGGATGCATTTTATATATACTTACCAATAAATCATCTGAGGTGTATATTTTCATTTTTTAATACTCCATAAATGAAAATGTGTGTTTATTTAAAAAAAATATGCTAACTTCCCCGATCAACTGTTTTCATTCAGCAGTGTAACAATGAAGGCCTGAACATAATAAAAATGTGTCTCTTCCTCTTTCTTAACCATCTCCCCCCACTTCAGAATTTGAAAAATGAGAAAACCTTTCTGTCCTTTGAGACATGGTCGGAGGTGTGGCTTCTCTGGCGCCATCCTCTTTCGAAAGGTAGCTCTTATCGGATTGTAATAAGGAATGGAAAATCCGTCTAAATTTCTTGACAAGATTGTTCCGGCGATGCATGCAAAAGAAGTGTTTCCTAGTAGAAAATCTAATAGCAAGTGCATGTCTGTTTTCCTCGCTTGCATGTGACGTTGTTTAAGTTATGATGTTCCTATGGTGTTATTCGCTTTCGCAGCCACTTAATCATGATCAGTATACATTTTTAAAAAAATATTACAAGTTAGGGTTATGTAAAAGAGAGAGAAGAAAGTTAATTATTATTTTGGATGCAAGTTTTAAAGCAGGACATATGTGTGGAGAGTTTTTTTCCCTCCCTAAAGAGGGAGCTCCAAGGAAGTGAAGTGAAAGGGTCGCATTGATGTATAATAGCTTAATTATTGTTGTTTAAAGTAATTCATCAGTTATTTGTAAATTTGTGCTTTTTTTTCTTTTTTTTTTCTGTTCGTCGAAAAATATACTCGTTAAGTTAAATGAACAGAATTGGTTTTTAAGGTATCCGACTATACGCGTTCGCGGAACCGTGATTTTAAAAAAGCGCATGAATGGATAATTTTCATGATATTTAGTGTCACTTAGATTAGAATACATGTATAAAATTGTTTTAAGGACACACAAATTTGACAAAAAAAAAATTATTTAAATGCAATACTTTGGTAAAAGAATAACCTTTTTTCAAAATGTTCTTTTTTTGTGAAAAATGCTTCTATTATAATAATATTTTGCCTGTATATAGCTCAGACCTTTGTACAGAGGCTCAATTATGATTTTTGAAAAATTCACATTATTTTCAGTTACAACCCATTGAAATAATTATCGGCGTTTTTTTCTTAAAATTTCTTCCCTCTGTTGTCGTAAAACATGGATAAACCCACTTCTAAGTTATATATTTCAAAAATTGTAGTTGAGCCTCTGCACAGAGGTTTAAGGTATATACAGGCAAAATATTATTATAATAAAAGTATTTTTCACAAAAGGAGACTATTTTGAAAATGGGTCATTCTATGTTCATTTTTTGTCAAAATATTGTACTTAAATAATTTTTTATTGTAATAATATTCTCAAAACAATTTTATATACATTTTCAAATCTAAGTGATACTAAATATCATGAACATTTATACGCTTTTGCAAAATCACGGTTCCGAACATAGTCGGATACCTTAAAATACATTTTTTATGTTTGTAATTTCAATTACTCACACGTAAACAAACTATATGAATCAATTGACAAAAGAGGTGAAAAATGTAATTTTTAATATTCTTCTCGAAAAAATAGAATGAATGCGAGAATATTACCGTTGCACTATTCAGGTACACGATGTAGTTTTGAACCATGGTCAAGTGACGGGGACGACACCTGAGCTGGCACTCCCTCTCCAACTTCCACACCACTCCAAAGGGCCTCCTCTATACGACGGGTCTTCAGCGGTACTAGGCTCGAACTCGTGACACACCAGCTACGAGTCCGTTACCTTGATCACAGTGCGCTACCGCGGCCACGTCGCAGAATGCTTTGGAAACTTAGAAATCATAAATTAGAGCAAAGCATTTTTTCCCCCAGCTTGCCAATGGTCGTTTTCTGAAACCCTTAAAAACAGAATTATAACTGAAGTGAAACATTTCCTAACAGTCGCATTCCCACGCTTTTTTGCTTCGTGGTCTTGACGCACATTCTTTTTATTTTAGTTTCCATCTCTCTATAGAAAAGGATATTGATGATTTTTCGCGAGTTTATGTGAATTATCTTCGTACGAAATAAATCATCGGCCTAATTATCAGAATGCGTCACTCCACAAAATGATTTTAATGCCATCTAGTGGAGTATTTTGAAGCCTGTCCACATTGGATTACTTCACACGTATTGTACAAAATTATCGCTAATTCATAATGGTTCATAATTCCCGTGCATAGTAAAAATAAATAGTTTTTTCTTGTTCCCGTGAAGTTCTTCCAGAAGGAGTTACTTATTCTGATAATTAGGCCGACGAAATAATGTAGCGGTCGCAGTATATTAAATGAAACTAAGCCCCAAATCACATTCACTGTCCAGGTGTCATCCTCGTTGCTTGATCGTGGTTGAGATTACAAGCTCGGTCAATAAAACAATTGCTGGTTGCTTTAGTGAGGCGTCGTTTCAGATCCAAGTGAACTACTTGGTATACTTAAGAAGACAAAGTTCGCATTTTGACTTTTTTTCAGTATTAAACACACCGCTTTGGTGTACGTAAAATTTTTAAGGATTTTAATGTTGTAAATATACGAGAATATGAAATAATAAATGAATGTTTACGGAAATTAATTCCTATATTCTTCATTTTTTTAAAAAATGGGAAAGTTTCCTTTTGGTTTAAAATTTCTTCTGCGTTTGCGATAGGCTTAACCAATCTGGTGCGAGCATTCTCTTTCATTCTATCTGTGGTCAGGTAGCGTGCCTTTCCATTGATAAGTCGCCAACCCTATCTGTTCGTTTTCTAGGTGTGTATCTTTCCAGACGCTATCAATCTGTGAATGTCATCCGAACAAATGCCCCCTTTAGAAATCCCGTATCTCCAAGTCACCATTCCCAAAATAAACCATTTTACCAAAGTGAATGCGGTCGGTTTGTATTTTGGAGCCACTGTAGTTTCTACCTTAGCAGAGGTGATTTAGTATGTACTTGGAATACATGTCTTTAAGGAATGCAGTGTCGGCGTCCCTTTTGTATGCAACCTCTGGTTTCTAGACGTGCCTTTTGTATTTCGTTGTCTCATTCAAGAAACTGTTTTATGACCCAAGTTTACTGAATCGATGTAAGTACTCCATATATTTTCCCATAATGTACTTGCAACTGTTTTTAATGCTATCGTAACAATCCTTGGGTCAACTGGACCCGGCACCTCGTCTCAACCTTACTAAGATCAGGATTCGAGTAATTTCAACGGTCAAATGTTATTTCTGGTTGAATTCTTCGAAAAACTGCGAATTTCGAACGATGTGTCAATTGGCTACATGTGATGACCGTCGTCCACATACAGGCCTTGGCATATCTCCGTACACCAACATTACTCATTCAGTCAAAAGGCGGCAGTCGGTCGACCAGGTCTGTGCGATTGCAAGTCATGCACGTTTTTTTATTTCAGGTTATTGTTCATCAGAGTTTTTGACAACGTATGCTATGTACTGTCTACTTTTAAGGGTCATAGGTGGGGCCTGCATTTGTGTAGGGGCCCAAGGCTTCAAGATGCCCTTGGCAGCAATACCTTCTCAGCTTTTAACCACTTTTCAAGAAACAGTCGAACGTGTTCGTAGTATTGCGACGAAGGTCGATTTATTTCATGTTCACAAGCCGAAATAAATTTTGCAATATATTTTATTGCGTCTTGAAACTTGAGCAATCAGTTTTCAGCAGAGTAATATATAACATTTAAGTTTTTACTTTTAAAATAAAATCGTACTTTTTAACGTATAAAGATCCCTTTTGAAGAAATTACTGACCACTGGCGTAGCTAGTCCTGAATGGGACCTGTATCAAAATTCCTTGGGGACCTTTTTTGGGACCCCTTTACATTGTATGATCTCTTGCTTAGACATTTTGGAAACCCTGTAGCTTGGGGGGCTAGTATCATTGTTACGGCTGAAACAGTGGTAGCTATACCCAGACAAGAGAAACATCTAGTATAACTATATAAGAATCCAACCCCCCAAAAGTATCCGTTTGGTTTTTATAATTTAGACAAAAAAACCCCGATTTCTCAGTCTTCCGAATCATTTTTCTGGCCATTTTTCTTGTATATGCGGAAGTGGTTACTAAACCTTTTCGACCCGTATTTCGCACACCCCTTTTTGCCCCCAAGGATTCTGGGTCCACGTCGTCGTTTTCATGTGAGGCAAGATTTTTATTAGAAATAAAACGTCGCTGATTGCAGAGACGTCTTAAGACTCTTTGAGGCCCCGGACCCCTATGTAAAAGTAGACAGTGTATAGCATGCATTGTCAAATACTCGTTCAAACGGTGTTTTAAAATAAATGTGCACGGCTCACAATCTCAAAAAAGTAGGCACAAACTGGCTTGACCGATGGCCGCATTTCAACTGAAAGAGTTGAATGATTGTTTATAGCACTAAGCCTGGGCTAGACATGGACAACGATCATCGTATAATAATAATACAGTTTTACCGCTTTTGCCAGTTGACCCGCAGTTTTAAATTCCCTGTTTTTCGGAGAATATGTACGGGAATAATATTTGACCATTAAAATTATCCGGATTATGATGTTAATAAAGAGAGTCAAAAACGAACCGAGGCCCCCATCCGGAGTGAAGCCTTAAGACGTCCTTGGCTGATTGCAATAGATTCATTTAGATCTATTCCGAGAAACCTCTTCGTTTGTCAACATTCGATTTGGGGAATTTCAGTTTCGGTTGAATTCCCTCCACAAATATCAGCGAAGGTAATCGGAAATAAATTTATGAAACGAATTCCGTTGAATTCACTTGACAAAAATTGTTTTGCAAACGTTGCTTGAGATCTATGTCTTTCTGAGAACAACAACGTTTGGTACTTGCTTATTACCATTGGCGGCCTTAGATGAGTTCCAACAAATATATTTGTTTACGCCGGGTGAATGAGTGTTTTTTTTTTACGTCGCATTCAAAAGCAGCACCAGGGCTATTGGCGACGGACCTCTTCATTTTGAAGCACGCTCAAGTGACGAGGATGACACCTTTTGAGCCGCAAAATATCTTTAGAATGGTATCCTTTGGCATAACGGAGACCATTTGGGCCCCCTTGCAAGTCAGGTTTTGGGCCCCCAAGTTGGATTTTACAAAGGGTAGGTACTTGGTGGCAGCTAGGCTTTGGGCCCCCTAGAACCCTGCCTACCCCCCGCGATGCGGGGTGTACGTTACGCCACTGATGGTATCCAATAGGATACCGTAACTCGTAAAATCTTTGGCAATAAATAACACAAGTTGTCATACCCCTCGGCCCGGGGGTATCATCTCTTCATCCACGCGAACTAGATTTGTAGGAATAAATGACTGACCACTCAAATTCTCCATAATAAATCTGATTTATTATTGTCTATTGTAAATATATATTGAGCAACGCAACGCAAGTCTTACTACAAGGGACTGATCAGGAGTGATACTACGCAATTATCAATTCTAAGTAAAATAGCGCCTGAAATCCTACTCACTATCTTTAAGAGAAATTAACCACAGAATCTTTATCTATCTTGGATTCCTTAATAAGCCAAAGTCCGTGCTATAATTATTCTCTTACCAATATCACACTGCGAAGCAGCCTTCGGCTTCCTGTCTCTTCTTGTATTCTATTCTTCCACTATTATTCTATTACTATTCGACTTCTATTCCGCTCTTATTCAACTTTCCGGCTTCTAGCCGATTTCTATCTTACTACTCGCGAATGCTAAAGCTCCCTTATATAGCTATTCACTAATCTGCATATCGCGGTTTCTTCTTGGGAAGGTTGGATTGAAATGCCATTCTGGCTCCAAAGATTCTCCAAGAGGATTAGTGAGAAGGCGCGATAAAGCCCCGTCACAAAGTATTCAATACCGTCACGTAGTATCATGACTAGCTGTTGCCTGTTTTTAATACCCTTTTATAAATTTCACTTGTATGTAACAGAATCTTTGAACTAGATTTTTATTCACTTTGAAAGGTCAAATTACTTGGAAATTTTACACTCTTGTCCAGGACCGATGACAATAATTTTAGACATTAATCCAGACAATAATTTTATAATTTTCTTCCATTGTCCTAATCAGGATCATCAGGATTAACGATTTCTCTCATTTTCGGATTCCATGCCGCATCTGGCGTCTAATTTCAGATCCCGTTTCCAGATTTGGCGACTAAAAGATTAAGTTACAACTTAGAGTTCGATTAACTATAAAAAGGGTGTTTTTTTAAACTATGATTTATTATCTACTCTGGTTTACTGAGGCCGACCGAATACCGAGCTTCGTTATAATTGGTTGTTTTTTACCCTTTGGTATGGTATTTCTAATCGAAATAAAACTCAGTGGGATTTTAATTGGTCTTGAATGTGAGTGAGGATGTGAGAAGGTTTATGCTAATGTATTGGCCATACGATTATTATTATTATTATTTTTAAAAATGATTGTATTTCGCAGTTTTATTTAATTGAATTAACGACCATTAATATATATTTTGAGCGGTTTTTGAATTGTAAAAAGTTAATAAGTCCTTGAGCATTTTAGAATTTCATGGCAAAGTACCGTATCTATAAGTATCTTTAAATATTATTTACAAATAGCGAGACGTGTATGATTTGTAACGAAAGTTCTATCTTGAGTAAGATAAGATTTTGTTTTTCGAAGCTTTTCTCATGCATTCTAGAAAGAAGTGCAAAATAAATCTCCCAGAAGATATTCTTTCGAAATCGGAATGTGACCGTGGTAGCCGAGGGGTCAAGGTATCGGCGTTGTCACTTCGAGCCCAGTACCACTAAAGACCCGCCGTGTAGGGCAGCGATGCACGTTAAATCTGTCGAGAGCTGAAACGTCCTCCTGTTGGTGTGGTGTGGTAGTTAGGAGAGGGGGGGTGCCAGCTCAGGTGTCGTCAACGTCTCTTACCATGGTTCAAAATGACGTAATCCGTTGCCAAAAGCCCTCGTGTAGCTGAACAGTGCGACGTTAATATTCACTTACTCACTCGAAATCAGAATTCACAGTTGATTCTGCCTTACCAAGAATTTCAGATAAAAAAAAAAATTGGGTTAATTCTCTGTGAATGAAAAAAAAGTGGATGTAATTAAAAATGTTAGTCGTTTTCACTGCGAAATATTTTAAATACTGTATTTATTCGAATCCAAGCCGCAGCCGAAATTCTCAACGAGTGAAAAATGAAAAAATAGTTTAAAAGAATTTATTGATCTTCTATTTTACGAAATTAAAATAAATTTTTAATGAGAACTAATAAGAAGTGAATACTTTTTTTTATTTTATCAGTTTTTTAAACTTTTAAATACATGCACGGACTTGTTGCTCTTATTGCCCCCCTAAACGAATTTTTTTCCTTGAATTCTAAGCCGCACCCGATTTTCAATAGCATTAACATTGGAAAAAAGGTGCGGCTTAGATTCGAGTAAATATGGTAATAGAAAATCTAATTAGGGTTCACCGATTGATTACTTATTTTAACATGCTTTTTTATTAGCTTCACCTGTATGTAATGGGGAATCTTTGAACTCGAATTTTACTCACTTTAAAAGGTCTGAATAATTTGAAATTTTGCGCACTTGTCAAGCACCGATGACAATACAATGATTCAATAATTTTGTTCCATTGTCCTGATCAGGATCATCAGGATTAACGATTTCCCATTTCCAGACGATTTAACGATTTTGGCGATTCATTCCAGATCCTATTTCCTGATTTGCCGACTAAAAGATTAAGTTACAACCCTAAAGCGAAAACGCTCATGGTTAATACAAATTCAACAAACACAAAACGATCTACAATAAAAGCTTTTTTTTAGTTTTTTAACCTATCATTAAGAATTAACATAGTATTAAGGACTCCAACCCACAACCATAATCAACCGGCTGAATTAATTTTCGCACTTTGGTAGAAAAATAATTATTACCGAAACTGATATTTCTCGGCCACTTGTGTGAAATTTGAAGAAAATGCAAAATTTGACACTCCTGAGTTTTCTTCAAGGCAAACTATTGATACGGAATTTTGACTTAGCAGGGATTTTCGTGAAGGGAACCGTGAAAAAAAGAATTTTGGAATGATCTTTTCCGGGGATTCTAAGTTGTTTATGTATTCGGAAGGACACACGTAGCAAATACTTTCTGTGGAAGTGAAATCTAAAAACATTTATGAAGTTTTTTTAAGGAAAACCTTGATTAAGATGGGATTTTTGAAGGGGCAATATGTGCGCGTAGCCATGCGCGTCCGCCGCCACGCGATTTCCTGCCCACTTGTTACATAACGAGTCATAATCACTCGCTACTCAATCATTTTGTTTTTTTGTTTCCGTTTCGGCTTGGTCGCTCGACTGAGGAGGATTCAATCGCTTTTTTCGGGAAAAAGAACTTTAGCCACTTGTGCGCCGATTCGGATTTGTGTGACGTCACGAGTCATAATAGCTTCCAATGAAACTGAATTATTTGGTTCTGATAGAATTACGCCTCGTGGGCCAAGTGAAGGGGAAGCTGCGACAACCCTACCGTTCAAGTTTCATTTTTCTCAGAGTCGTTTGATTCGTATCCTATTGGTGTGGTTCTTAAGGCTGTTTTCGGCTAATGTTAAGGAATAGGACTCAAATGTGTGATGAATATTTTTTCATACATAAAAAAGTACTCAAACATTAATATTATATTCTGGCTTCACTATCCTGTAGAGAATCACTTATTTTATCATACTACTCATTTTTATACGAGTTGACACATTTTTTCTTTTATAAAATGTGTGTTTTTCGCATTTTTTCTCCTATACTATAATGCTAAATGAGCTATCCCTTTACATGTTAAATGGAAAAACTAATCTTTTATGAAATATTTTGAAATTTTACAAACACTATACTATAAACAAATGCATGAGTTACAATGTCACAAATTTTTATAAAAATGGAAGCATTTTTTCTGTCCAAAAATGTGCTCCGCGCTAAGGTCACGCTCTTGTACGTATGGCGAAAACAGCCTTAAGAATAAAATGAAACGCGAATTGTGTAAAGAGGTAACTTGAGCTCAACCTGTAATGAATGCCAATGTAAATTATTACCTTTTCTAAACTAGCTTTGAATTATTGGTTTACGAATTAAGAAATAGTACTGCATGTGGATGGCTTATACCAGAGGTTCTCAAACTTTTTTGTCTCATAGACCCCTTGCCATGTTTTTTGGTTTGGGGTAGACCCCTAAACTAACATTGATTTTTTGCAAGTATAAAACTACTTACTTTGAAAGATTTAAATTTCTAACTGTATAGTGTTTAAAGCTTAAGATACACATATTAGTTAATAAAATTAAAATTTAATTAATATGTAAAAGAACTTGCATACAGTAACAGAGCAACAAATAAATGCATTTAATGGGATGGATGAATCTGGTGCTTCCAAAATTGCTGATATCCGTTTCTAAACTTAACAAAGGTCTTCGCTTATATGCTTATTCCAAACAGTTCCTCTAATAATCTGGCATTTTTTTCAATGTGACCATATTAATTCATTGCCTGTTGTACTATTACCAGAGGTCGCCAAAGTCTTGGTCCGCGAGAAAATTTCGCTGGGCCCCAGAAAAGTGGAATATTCTCACTTATCACGTTAAGTTTTAAGATGCATTGATTGCGTTCTTAGATCACATTTTTTGTAAATATATTTAACATTCACAAAGTTCTATTAGTGGTCCATGGGTTTTAAACTATGAATTTACTGGTCCGTGAGGCCAAAAAGTTTGGCGACCGCTGCTATTACCATAGGCAAAGCATTCTCAAACTTAGTTTCAAAACCTGAATAAAGAGCATTTAAATGTTGAACGTAGGTTAAAACGTCATTTTCCTGGTAGTATTTTCTTCCAAATGGAAAATTAGGACAGAAATGGGAAAATTAGGGACATCCGGTATTACACTCCTTAGTTTAATTCTGTCAAGAAACTCTGAAATGATGGTCATTTAACTGCCAATTAACCTCCTTCAATTTAGTCATTAAATCTGTTAAATAGGTAAATCTGGTTTCCACTTGATTAAATTTTCTTTTAAAATTAAAGTTACGATCTGGTTTAATAGAGAACCACTATCACATTGAATCCCCAAATTATTTTTTTGCTGACGTGGACACCTTTCCGGTTGTTATAGACCTCTTTGGGAATCACTGGCCTATAGACTTTAATGTCCACCCACCAAATGTACGAGAGTCTGAACCTAACGCGAAACACATATTCAGACAGAAAAATGTCTCAATTTTCATGAAATTTTCTAATTATAATTCATACATCTATTTATAGTATAGCGTTTCAAAGATTTCTAAATTTTCATTAAATAATTAATTTTTTAATTTTAACACGTTGTAACGTTTTCCCGCCTCGCTGCTGCTAGAGCAGCTTCCCTATGCAGTAGCATTACGTCGCTCATTTCCATTCGTGCACCTCTAAAATATTGCAGGATCCTTTCATCTGACATCATGCCGACAACTGATGGCCGTGAGAAAATCAACGGCTAGATTCCATCTGCGAACCGGAAAATCGAGTAAAGTTTGAGGTGAGACACCGCCCTCATCCCAGGAGAGTTGAGAGACAGTCCGCCTGAAACGCTCGACAGTAAACGTGGTGTTTGCCTCCTCTTTCATATATTATAATTCTGTTGGATTGAAACACTCAATAGTTTGAGTAACTTGTAATCAAATGTGGAAATAATAGCTGTGGACGTAATAAATAAATAATTTAATTTTCATCCATTTTTCCAAAAGGTCACTATATAAAGAGATAGCTAATTTATATATAGCATTGCGGTATATCTAAAAAAAATATTCCGCGCGAATTCAGGTTTTACTCTTAAAAATTAAGTGAATACAACCTTAAATGAGTCTCGTCCTTTTATTTGCTTGACAAATACGGTCTTTGAACACTTCCCGCTCTATAATTTATTTCCAGTTTTTCTTAAGTTTCTCTAAATGTGTTAAAATTTCTTTGGGGAGGAGGGTAAAGAACGGAATTCATTTATTTTTGCACAACATTGAAAGTTGTGCCTCCCAATCAGTAGGGTGGATATGATCCTCGGCTTGTAACCGAGTGGGTTCGAATCCCGAAAAAGGGATGAATATATTTCTTCGGGAAAAGAAGTCGGACTTTCGCCTGTAATGGATTCCTGTCTTGAATGGAAAGTAGCGCACCCCTTTTTGTTATATGCTGGGATCATCATGTGTAATGAATGTCTATATTCTTCTGTTTGTATTCTATGTTTCTGTTCTTCTACTTATAGTTCATACGTATCCCAGGATAAAAAACACACGGCAGCAAAAACAGCGAAAGTTGTGGTAAAACGACTAAATGTCTCTTCTATTTCCGTTTTATTTATTACCTAATTAGAAAAGAGATTTAGTCGCGTTTTGATATTAAAACTATTTCTGAAATTTCCTACTAAAATACTTATTATTTTTTTAAACAAATATTTTTGTGTTTATAGAAGAATAAAAGAATTATAATTTTATTTCAAGTTATGTAGAAAAGTAAATTTTACTTTTTTTTTTAAACATGCTTCGAACAAAATAGATTACCCAAGCGTTTTAAACCACATTTGAAGTGGGCCCCATTATCATTTCAAAGCATGTGTTCTTTTATAAACCTCAACCACGAGGCCACCATAAGACTGCTGTCATATCCAACTTTGCTTTCAACCCAGCCTCGGGCTGCGGTAGCCCAGTGGTCAAGGTATCGGATCATGGCAGGCATGTCATGAGTTCGAGCCCAGTACCACTAAAGACCCGCCGTGTAGGGGAGCGATGCATGTTAAATCTGTCCTCCCGTTGGTGTGGTGTGGTGTGGTAGTTAGGGGAGGGGGTGCCAGCTCATGTGTCGTCCACGTCACTTGATCATGGTTTAAAATTACGTGGTCCGTCGCCCAAAGCCCTCGTGCAGCTGAACAGTGCGACGTTAATATTCACTTACTCATTTACTTTACCCAGCCTCCCCTGTTAGGGTATGAAAATGAAGTACCAGTTTGCCATCGTGTGTGGTTCTAGAATGAGAAATGCCTCTGAAATTTTGATTTAAGTGGCAATTGTATATAACAGAGGTGGGGAACCGCCTCCTTGAGTTTTTTGTGCGGCCTTTATAAAAGCTAGCACTTCTATTAATTAATGTTTAATTACATAGATTTCAGCAATTTGCAAATCAATGGAATTAAATAAAGAACGTCATGAATGTATGTGTGCTTCAATGATTGCTCGTGGGAACAACCAATTGTACATTTCAAATGTTAGAACGCCACCTAGTGGGACAGGGTAACACTATTACACATGCTCATGTAGAAGAACATAAAGCTTCACGTTATGAAGTTTGGTCCAAATATATATATATATATATTCCCGAATCCAATTCTCTACAAACAAGAGATAACATCCAAACAATAACATTCGACAAACACATAGACAGCAGGAAAATCACACAATGAAGGACAAAAGAGTAATCGAGATTATAAATATAAAATGGATGCTGCAGTGTTATGAACATTACTGACTTAGGACAGCTATTATATAAAAAATAATTTATATAAAAATTTATTTATATATATAATTTATATATATATATAATATACTTACATGAATAAAAATACCAACAGTGAAATATAGAAAGTTACAATGGTATCTATGAATGTGTATTACTAGTTCTTACCCTTATGTGAATACAAAAATATTTTCAATGGTAACTTAATATTTCAAATAATAAATAAAGGATTTAGTTTTTTTAATAATATTTTTAAATAATACACAAAATTGTGAAATCTATACGAAAACGATACTAATTTCCTAATAGTCGCCCCTTTATAGGTATATACAACTTATGTGGTCTCTAATGGTAGAAAGGTTTCCCACCTCTGGTATATAGAACGAACACCTCTTTACTTAAATTTTTTAAAAAAATGGTTTATTAAGTGAAAATCAATAGTTAAAACGTTCCAGAGAAAGAAGTTTTGGAGAAATCGTTTTGTTTAAAAAAATAATCGTGTTAGTTCTTTTTCGTTCTATTCTTTCATTTCGTGCGTATTTTTGACATTGTGGATAAATCACCGCATGTTGCGTTGTTTTTTGCGCCTTGCCGTGTCAAATAAAAGGCCAAAGTTGAGGAAGAAAATAATTAGAATTCTGCCCTTTTTCTCTTTTGCTCCTTCGACTTTATTAGATTTTATTTCCAAACTGCCAAACAATGCGGAGATTATTTGTTTAAAAAACTTCCGCAGTATTTTTATATTGTCATCGATGATCGTTGACAAAAATTGAAAATTTTTTAAAAATATTGTAATAATTAGGAATCATTTGAAAGAAAACAAAAATATACACTTTAAGATTTAAAAAAGTAGTAGTTGTACAAAAGATTGATTGATTTTGTGTGTATAAATTGAGCACAAGACATTTCATGACTCAAGGCACGTTCAGAAAGCTGTTTTCGTTTTTTTCCCCTCACAGGGAAGCTGTATAACAAACATCAAATACTAAAATGTGTAAATCTGCTGTTAACTTGATAATTACCTATGTATTCGAATCTAAGCCGCACCCTAAATTCTCAACAAGTTCTTGTGAAAAATTGTGTAAAATGATTCATTGGGGTATCCAGTTTTACGAAATTAAAATAAATTTAAAATGAGAATTAAGAATTGGAATAATTAGCTATTTTACCAATATTATCAACTTTTAAATACATACATGAGCGTGTATTTGCTCTGATTTTTTTCTCCATCCAACGAATTTTTTTCCCTTTGATTTCCTCGATTCTGCACCCGATTTTCAGCAGCATTAACATATGAAAAAAAAGTGCGGCTTAGATTCGAGTAAATACGGTATATTGTATTCTGTTGACATCATTTTGTTAAGAATTCACAGGACTCTATAATTGCAAAATTTTCAATTTTTTGAAAAAAAAAGTATGTTAAAGCCTCAATATTTCTGAGTATTTTGGTACCAAAATTTTGTTGATACTGTGAAAACTTCTGAAGTTATTGAGAAATAAGTATAGTGAAACTTTCTTATCTTTAACTTCATTTTTCGCAAAACAAAAAATTTTAGCTTCCGCGCAGGATTCCTCAGAAACTATTTATATCAATTTGAAATTTTATACACGCGTTCAAAATAAGGCTCTTCATAACTTATACATCAGTTTTTAAAAAACAAAGTTAATAGAATTTTTTTTATTTGAATTTGAATTTATTTTTTTCTTAAAATTTTAAAATTTTTGTTATAATTGTATTTATTTAAAAAAATTTTTCCTCTAAATTTCTTAAAAGCTAGTATAACTTCAAAAGTGAAAATTTTTATACCAAGTAAAATTAATTTTGTAAATTTTGATCAATTTTGTACTTTAGAATCCTGCGCGGTGTAAAATATTGATTTTTATGTTTCTAAAAAAATTGTCCAATTTTTATTTCTTAATAATTTTTTTAAATTTTTCCTTAAATTCTCTGAAAATTTGAGAAATATTGTAAATATATATGATTATCATATGGTAAAATTTTTAAATTATTGTTTTATTTTATTGCTAAGTTACACTGGTTTGAAGAAGGATGTTTTTTTCTAGTGCACGGATATTCGTTAAGGGTCCTGTGAGCCCTTAACTGCACCCAAGATCTTTCGGAGTATTTTTCCTTCAGATTCCTTTTCAGATTTATTTAATTGCCAGCAATCAGTCTAATTAAGGTTTTGTATAAATGGAGTCTTTTCTCTCATTTCAACCACTCTACCATTGTATTTTCTTTCTAATTTGGCATCATTTTTGGCAAACCGTTTTTTTTAGCGAGTTGGTGATCTTATGGATTCTTTTGGAAACTACTGGAGAAATCTAGTAATATCGCGATCTATGACAAAAGGATTTTTCGAGAAAAATCCATGCGGAATATAAATTGGATCTACTAACTGAAGCGGAATTAGTATTGTTTCGACCATTGAAGAGTCAAAATTGTCTTGAGCTGTTGAAGAGTAACTCCGATCGAACGATTGCTTGCGAATACATTACGTATTTGTATTTCTAGACACTGATAATTGCAACGTTTGAATGCTGTAGAAGGTGTGGAGACCAGTGGCGTAACGGAGAATATTAGGGCCCCCCTGCAGCTTCAGGTTTTGCCCCCAAGTAATGTCTTACTAAGGGTATGTGCATGGCATCAATCAGGCTTTGGGCCCCCTAGAATCCTAGATTCCCCCTCGATGCGGGGGGTGTACGTTACGCCACTGGGATTTATTTCGCAAATTTTACTCTTGTATCCTGCAATTTGAAGGATTGTTTTTCGGCAATAAATTCTCATCGCTCTTAAAGAACTGTTTCGTTCTTCGAGATTAATAGCCTAAAATCCTCGAACCCCTATCTACGTTACAATATTTATCTTCCCCAAAGTACATTGAAGGATGGCTGGTTTGAGAGTTGGCTGTTACGTGTCTGAGATGAGTTGCAGAGGAGCTGAAATATGTTTGTTTCTCGAGGTAAAAGGGCAAGGAAGACAAAGCGAAGGATTGAAAATACGGGGGGGCCCGTTCGTTCTGTTTGGTCACTGGAAACGGTGCGGGTTTAAAAAAGGGTTTTATTTTTTCGTGACCCCAGCCGCCTTTGACTTTGTCCGTAAATCCCCCGGAAACGCTTAAAACGTTCCGTTTGCCCAAAAAAATTTTGGCAAATTAAAAAGACGCCCAAACCCTTCGTTTTTTTTGTTTTTTGAACTTTTTTTTGAAAAGTGGGCTTGAAATCCCCTTTCCATTTTTTTGGGAATTTTCCTTTTTAAAAAAAAAAAATATAAAATACAAATAAAAAACCGCCCCTTTCCCCTTGGTTTTAAAAAATATTTTTTTTTAAAAAAATTTAATTTTTTGGGAAATATTATTGGGTGTAATTTGGGGTTTTATTTAATGCGTATTTTTTTTCCCTTATTTTGTATTTTTAATGTCGTTTTCTTTTCGTTAAATTTTAAGATGGGAATATATGTTATAACTAATAAAATTTTAAATATGTTTAAAATTTTTACTATTACTTTCTCCCTTCCGGTGAGGCCCTTTCCCTTTTCCCCCACCATCCCGGTTAAGCTACCCAAAAAGGGGGACAGGGTAAAAAGGGGTTTTTGGAAGATAAGAACCAGAGATGTTTTTTTTTAGTCTTGAGTGTAGTTACTTTTGTTAAAACAAACGCTGTAATCCAACCATCAGTGCCTTTTCGAAAAAATTGTCCGCTAAAAATGGGTGTTTCCCTTTCTTAAATTTTATTCGTTTGAAATAATAACAAGTAATTATGTCCAAATTTGAATTATTTTGATTTTTTAAGACTTAAAATAATAATAATTATTATTATATATATGCATATATATTGTTATGCTGCTTTTTTGTTCGCTGGAATTCAATTTTTATAGTTGCGTATTTATGTGAACAATTTATCTTTTTTAATCGCAATTTTTTTGCTTTAGAGAGAGAGGATTGGCACTTTCCATTTTTGTCCGGGGCGGCAAAACTGCGCCTGCCCAAGTCCCCGAATTTTTTTTTCCATACGCAAGCGCGGGCAAAAATATTTAATCCGGATCACGCGCGAAAAAACGCATTTAAATTCGCGCAGGGGATCTTATACCCAAGGGTGTTTTTCTTTTTTTACCCTAAAATTTGACAAAGGTTAAAAGGGGAAAAGTAGGAAATAACGTGTTTATTACATTTTTTACACGGAAATTTTTAATTTTTTTGTTCTTTTTTTTTACGGCATTCAGTACATTGTTTATACATTCTACAACTTGTCGTGAGGGTCGATTTTTTCCTGGATATTTATTTTTTTTTAAAATTTCATAGAAGCATTGCTTGCGGTTTTTTGACATACTTTGTTAATCGAAACCAGAAATCAGCCGTTGATGTTTAGTAGATGGTTTCACTACTTATCAAAATAATTTGAGCTTTTACTTTGCAACGTTCAAAAACATAAAAATATTGTCATGGGCTAACGATTATTTTTTTGCACCATTGAATATAATTTTTTCTTTATCAAAGACATAACCCCCCTCAGCTAAATTATATCTGGGTAGATTTCAGTAGAGGAATCATACTTGTTATAAAAATTATACCTTTCACATTCTTTTTCCCCTCATCATCGCCCAAAAAAATTTTTCACCCCAAAAACCTTTTTATACGTTTTTAAACCCATTTTTAAAAAATTATTAAATTTCTTCACCATAACTACAATAATATGCTATTACATAATGAAGCATTCTCATGCATTTAGAACTGGAACGGCGATTCAAGCGCAGGGTATGGCATATCCGAAGAGGCGGTATCCAAAAATCTATTTCGAATTCGCCTACAAGCAAAGGTCCCTCGAAAGATATGACCTTAAAGTCAGCTACACGAGAAGCTAATCATTTCCCGAAAAAGGTTTGGATGGAGTCTTGAAAAAAGTTAGGAGTTGGGTATGACATGCGCCAGAATTGCTGGGATATTTAAAAAGATATTACCGTAAAATCCGGCGTATAACGCGCACCCATAGTTTCAAGCGGTAATTTTTTTTATTTTTAGATATATTCGCCGTATAACGCGCACCCCCTTATTTATGAAAAAATCTTAAGTGCACGTGTGCAATACTCTTATATTTTGAAGTCATTTATTCGAGTTACTATTCCAAAATTAGTAAAAAATAGTATATTTCTAGAACTACAACCCTTAAGTTCGGAATGTTTTTTCCCGAAGCAGTATTTGGGTCTATGTAGAAGTCAAATTTTTTTTTCTATCCATTTTTTCTTGTTTTAAAACCCCATTTTATACCCGGTGTATAACGCGCCCTGAAAATTTTCGATCTTTTTTTTTGTTTTAAAAAGTCTCGTTATACCCCGGATTTTCTATCCCTTTTGGGATGAGGTTCTTAGAAACGCCTTGTAGTTTTAAGGTTTCTGTGAGTGAAGACCACTGCTTTAGAGTTGTACACGTTTATTGTATTTCATTAAATACAGTAATTTAAGTTAGGTAATAGTCTCGAGATGTCTTGTGAAAGGGGAACCCCCTCACCCTGCCCAAAATTTTTCCCAATCGATTGCCATGAAATTTAATTTTTGATTTTTTTTTACTTTCCCTCCGGTTTCAACCGGCGGTGAAATGGTAACCGGGAAAACGTTTTTCTTTTTTAAACATAAAAAACCCTTCTTTCCTTTCCTCTTTTTGGGTTTGGGAAAAAAAAAATTTTATTGTCCGACTAAAAAAACTCTGTTTCCGTTCTTAAAATGATTTTTTTTTTTCCCCTGAAATGTTTTGTGAAACTCGTTCTCCGTTGAGTGTTCGACATGGAAAATGGATGAGCTGGCCGCAATTAACCCTTTCACGGATCGAAAACCCGCACTAAAATTGTTTACGCCTTTTGCAGTCCTTTGCAATTTCTTAGGCTTTTAAAATTCCCATATTATGATTGGGTTATATTTATAGAATTGAAGAGCCGCTTCATCGTGTCCAATAAACCTTAATTGACCAGAGTTTTGTGAAATCGTCCATTGCTCTCGGAGAAAATAATAAATAAGAGGCAGCGTTGTGTGTGACGAGGTTCATTGTCAACGACTCTGCTCAAGGAAACTAAAAAGCAGATATAACGGGTCTGAGGGTTGGCATTATATATCTCATGTACAAAAAATTCGCCGTTTCGATCACTTTTTGTTTTGAAAATGACAGAATAAAAGTACGTTTTTACGAATCTAAAAAATGTTAAAACGAAAATCGGGGCGGTTTAGAATCAAAAAAAGGTTTTGGTAGCCAGTGGTCAAGGTATCGGATCATGGCAGGCATGTCATGAGTTCGATCCCAGTACTACTTGCTTGATAGTAAATTGATAAATTGACAAACTTAGTTATTTTTATTACTATAGTTAATCCATTTGGTGTCCAGAACTTAACCAGCGACCGCAGGGACGCGACCAAGTCTGTAGAAAATTGCTGCAAAATTTTCGCTGCTGTAATATATATATATATATATATATATATATATATAATTTAAAATTATAATTTCATATAATTTTTTTTTTAAAAAAAAACTGTGATAAGTTAACGAAGAAAGTAATGTGTATTTTCTAACTAGCGTCTGTGTTGAGCATTGAAGTGGATCTCATATTCAAAGTTGTTATTAAGTGCAACGACAAGTGCTAAACTTATTCCTCATCCCTCAATAATGATATTGTTTTGACGAATGAAAATTAAAAACAAACTTCTGTGAGGTTGTAATTCACTTATTAGCATTCCCTGCCGCATACACACAAAGCTAGTGGGATGGAAATAGATCCCTTGTTTCATCGGTGAAAAAAGCCGTGTGTTGTGAAACCGTGTTTAGATGTTTCCCTCCTGTCGCGGGCGATGAAAGGAGCCAATAAATCTGCTCTCGGTGCAGCATTTTCTTTCTCTCTTCTCGAAAAAAAGGTTAGAATTGTCGTTCTGCTCCATGGCAACGTCTGCTCGTCGTTTGGATGGCAAGAAACTGGGGATTTACGATCAGTTCCGCTGAAGGACTCTTATTATTTGTTATTTTATCTTTCGCTCCACAAAAAGTCTCAGAAAACGATGCTTTTGTTACCACCTCTTTTTCTATTGTTTTTTTGGGAGTGAAGGGAAACATATCTCGATCTTCACTTCACATTTTGCAGTTTAACGGGTGCTTTAAAATCTTTTCGAATTCTATTTTTCAATTCCTACTATTAGTTCACTCTCTCACTATATATATCTTGTTCAAATTTTCAATTGTTAATAAAATACTCTCTATTCATCCATTCCAAGTTCAAATACATTTTTTCAAACTTGTACTGGATGACATATGGGTGTTAACGTAGTTTTTTCAAATATTAATTCATTCATTAAATTAAAAAATGAATAAATAGTAACAAACAAAAATAATAGTCCAGCAGCCTATGTAGAAAGGAAAATTGTTCGTTGTGTCCTTGTAGCGCAATGGATAACGCGTTAAACTTCTAATCCAAAGTCGTGGGTTCGAATCCCACCTGAAATGGCCTAATTTCGGAGAATGTGATTTCTATTTTATTAAAATAACTAAATTTAGTGAATGAATAAATAGTAAACAAAAATAAAAGTCCAACACCCTATATAGAAAGAAAAATTGCTAGGAAAATAGCTTTCTATTTTGTCAATTAATAGTGTGATTCTGTTTTATGTTTTTAGAAATTTATATTAATTGTAACTATTTATTGAACCACAATTTTTTTTTTATTGACCTAAGTTGGCATTGACTTAATTTTTTTAAATATTATATATTATATTTTAGAATCAACAATAATGAAATATAGTCTGACTCGATTCATTCCACTGAAGCTTTCACTATGACTCAGTTTCTGGAAGAAGGTCTTCCTCGCTACATCACTGTAATTATGCCACAAGCTTATATCTGGACATGAATTCAAACCAGATATGTCAGTCAAATCCTGGCTTCCAATTCAGACTTACTTGCCAAAGGCCGATAGTCTTGGCGCAGAACTGAGTGGTTTTAAAAGCACATTCGGAATTTATTGCATTCGTTCGTTTATCTTCTGAAGGGCGGCACAATTCAGATCATCGTGAAATAGTTGATGTGGAGGTGCATATCCGAGTACAGAACCCGCGATGTCAGGGTCCGAAGCCAAGTAACATAACCACTAGACAAAAGTGATCACTCCTGTTCGGTAGCTGTTACTGGCTTATGAAGATACCATCACAAAGACAAAAACAAATTTTGGTTTTTTCCACCACAAGGCCGTTTTAACCTCCCCGGTGCCCTAGGCACTTCAAATTGTTACGCCCTCCACACTATTTCTAGAGCACCCCTCTTATCTTGCCAGTTCTGGTTCTGGAGGAATTTTCCTTAACTCTCGTTACTCTTTTCCCTGTCTTTGTTTTTGCTATTTGGAGAGTCGCCCTCACCAATGGGCCCGCCTTGCCTTGGACAGACAACTGTAAGGAAAGGATAGTGGCATAGTTTGGCCACTCTTGCTCATTTCTTACCTTACTACATCACGTATCACTTACCCTTTTTTAAATTACTACAACAAATTAATGTAATCGTTTGCACAGTACAGAGTATATGTCATTGTATGAACTGTTTTCACCTTGTTAATTATCATCTTTTACATCGCTTTACTATCTTTTGCTTTTCGACATTCTTTGTCTTTGTTGAGTCACTGCCATTGTACTTGTACAACAAAGGTTTTCGTCGAGCTTTTATCATCACAAAATCAATCATTACAAAATCCTTCATGACATTATAGTAATATCATTTTGTGTGCATAGCAACATCAACCTGTTAAGATTTTATTTTTCACAGTAGATCTCATTTCAGTCTTTACTCTCTTAAGCGCAGAAATACTTCTATGACTCGCTAGACGGTGGTACGTTAGCTGTATTTTTAATTTTTCTCCCCCAATTTTGCGCCCTAGGTACGTGCCTTAGCAGAAAAGTGGGCCTGTCCTTACCATCACTATTTCGCAGATCATTTATGAAGTGGACCGCAAAGAAGTATTGGTATTCCAGAAAGAAAACACCAAAAATGATTTTTTTTTTCTTTTCCTTCTGGTATGTAAAATAGAATTAATAAAAATTCTTAACAAAAGGCGGACACAAACGACAAGCCCTAAGATACTGAACACCTCACGTTTTCATATCGACGTATTAATTTGTACCCCCCTACCCCTTTCCCCAGTAGGTACGGTCTGAATTTGTGACTGCATTATTTCTTCTGAGTACTCGATTTCTAGTCCATTGTGTCTCCTTGTACGGTGGCCTGATATCCTCCCTTTGGCCTGGGTGTCGTCATCGTCAATCGACCGAAATTCCAAACTTACAAAGTCGGTCACCAATAGTTCTAATGCATCTTCTGAGTGCGACGCATAATAAACAATCAATCAGTCACTCCCCCACACACACCACGATCGGAACATTACAGACGCTATACGGTTACGAACAGGGACATCTTAAGACATTCTGATGCCCTGGGCCCTTACGCAAAAATAGATCCCACTCGAGATCTTTAAAAGTAGACAGTATATAGCATGCATTGTTAAATACTCGTTCAAACGGTAATTTGAAATAAATGTGTACGACTCTCAATCTCACAAACCTGCGCACGCACAAACACACACAGGGCGCATTGCGATTCAATGAGTTGAATGATTGTTTCAGGTATTAGACCTAGGCAGTAGCGCACACAGGACTTTTTCAGGGGGTCGGGGTCGAAAGTTCACCATTCTTGTATCATGCTCCTTTTGATTTTGTCGATTTTCCTGAACAAAACACAGTAAAAAACTAATTATTGAATAAATAATTAGCATTAATTAATAAAATTAATCATTAATAACAAATATTTAATTAAATTTTACGTACTATATACTTAGAATTGTAATCAATCGGAAAAAAAATCAAGGGCTTTGAAGGGTTCGGACCCCTAGGACCCCCTTGTTTGCGCCACTGGACCTAGGACTAGACATGGACAATGGTAATCACATAATAATACCGTCTTGCCTCTTTTACCAGTTCGGGAATAATGTTTGACTATTAAAATGATCCGGATCATGATTTTATTAAGACAGAGTCGAGAACGAAACGAGGTCCAGTGAGTTAGTTGGCCTATGCTTAAAGACGCCCCTGAATACGAACGGTTAAAAAAAAAAGAAAGGGAGGCTGCTTTTAATTTTTATATTATTTTAAAAAGAATGAAATATTCCTCCGTCTCCCATTTAATGCAAAAAAAATGTATAACTATCTTGGAAATAAAAACTGTGTATATTCGTTTATAGTAGAGGAAGGACTGTAGTGGGCAGGGGTGGGGTAATGTCGGAAAGAGAACCCGATCGTAAATGAATCGTTTCACCAAACCACCACTTTTATTTCAGTCCCTTCTCTCTGTGTGTGGGGAGGGGTGAGCGAATACTCAACAAGTGCGGAGGGGAAGAGTCCATCGAAAAATTCATAATCTCTTCCTTCCCCCCTCGCCCCCAGTGAGCCGCAACTGAACCTCCCCTTTCCTCGGATTATGAGGGGGTATTATCGAGCATATTGAGCAATTAGTCGTCTCATTTCATCGCCCCTTCTGTTGGGGGGAGAGGGCGCCCCCATCGGGAGATGGCTTTTCATTGTCTTCCGGTGGCCTGCCTCCGTAATCGTCTGCGAGAGCGAATTTTTTATTGCGGTTTTCGTTTATGAGAGAGGGAGGACAATCGGGGGATGTTTAATTTCGCGCGCTTCGTTGATCCCCTCGTGTGACGCGTCGCTTCATCTTGCGCCAATCTGAGGCCCCGATTCTCTCGCTTCCGTTTTTTCGTTTTCGCTAAACATTTATGTGCGCTCATTGCATCTGTTGAAGTATTATCTAAATATTAAACCTTTTTTTTCTTTCTTTTCATGCGTTACTGACTCCTTGTTACTGCTGTGGGTACCTTTTTTCTATGTTTCTGCCTGAAAAAATGGTTGCTTGGGATTGAACAGTGTTTATTATTATTATTTTTTATTGGATTTCGTTGGGCGTGAAACGTAAAATGTGGAAATTATTAAAAATTGAGCCAAAAATATCGAATGTTGGCGAAATGTAACCAGATATGAGCAGAGATATAGCATTCAATTTTTTTTTTCTCCTGGAAAAAGAAAGGTGGAAGAATGTCAGTTATTGAATTTTCTTTGGTATGTTTATCTCACCGTCCCTCGTGGGCGCGGGTCGAGTGGTATAGGTATCGGATCGTGGCTTGCCTTGTCACGAGTTCGAGCCCAGTACCACTCAAGACCCGCCGTGTAGGGCAGCGATGCACCTTAAATCTGTCGAGAGCTGAAACTTCCTCCCGTTGGTGTGGTATGGTGTGGTAGTTAGGAGAGGGGGGTGCCAGCTCAGGTGTCATCAACGTCACTTGACCATGGTTCAAAATGACGTGGTCCGTCGCCAAAAGCCCTAGTGTAGCTGAACAATGCGACGTTAATAATCAATTTCACTGTCCCTCCTCCCCCGTGTTTTCAAAAAGGAACCGATTAAAGTGAAAATTTGTGAACACTAATTGCAGTAGCGTGACAAGAGGCCAAGTGGTAGCGTATCGCGCTTCCATACCACAGGTCCGGGGGTTCTTCCCCGGGAAGTCGACTACCCTTTTCTTTTTAGGGTCAATTGGGGGTTCTAATGTACTAAACACTGGGGAGTTTAGCGTCAAACGGCCCCCACCGGAACTTTGCTCATGCACCCCGTCCCCCAATCGTCACGTACACTGAGATGGGTACAGTAAGCCACTGTTGCGCCACTGAGGTGAGTTTTTTTTTAATTCAGTAGCGTAACGGAGAATGTTTACGCCCCCGAGGAAAGTCAGGTTTGGGGCCACAAGCCGTTTTTTCAAAGGTCTTTTAGTAAGTTTGGGCCTCCGATCCCCGGCAATGGGGTGTGGGGTACGTTGCGCTACTGGTGATGGCTGACTCTTTTCACGGGTAATCTGCACGTGGCTGTGATATGGATTATTTCGGTTTCAGTTTTTCTTTTTCGTCCTGTCAGCGTCTTGCGAACATATTAAATCGTGGTGGGGCAGTTAAAACTTCACATCAGAAAATCCCGAAAGCGAACCTAAACAGGGAAATTTTATACAATAATATCTTAGTTTGATGATATACTTTACTAGTGGAAGATTAACTTTTTAACTTTGACCTCATTTCACAGTGATTTGGATGCATTACATGATTAGAAAGGGTGGCATTCGAATTGGCATCACTCCCCCCAACCCCATTATTTGCTGCATTGGTTGTGTTGTTTCTTATATCACTTGATTGAAAGTGCCAGATGGGGGCTCATAAAATTTCTAGTAACAAGGTACTAGATTTTTACGTCTGTCGTTAGCCGTAGCATATAGATGACAATATGATTTCCCTTTGTTTCATTCCATATTTGTGGGAGAACACCCTGGAGTAATCAGGGGCCTCATACCCTTTCCCCTTCCACCAGCCTCTCGAGGGGACTTGCAGCTCTACAAATATTTAGAGTGCCTTCATGCTGCTTAGGCACTATTGCAAAATGCATACTTTCTCCGAGATTCGAACCAGGCCCATCTCCACAGGAGAGAGTGTCCGGATACCGGATGGGCGATATTCTCAAATGTGCAACCCATGGGCTTCTGAGCCTCTACCAACCGCTTGCACAATTTCCAAAACAGTTGCGAGAGGATTGGATTTTTGGCTAGTGTATAAAAAGAATAAAATATAGAAGAAAACCATTAATCACTCTTAACTTGTATAAGACTGCGATATTATTTTTAGACATATAAAAACCATGTCAAAGGTATTAATTTCATAAAAATTAGAATTTTTCTTTTATTATTTTGATATCCAATTGTTAATTACGTTCATTTTATTGTACAAATTATACAATAACAAAAAAAAAATGGCTCTTAAGGGTACTAATGTGTTTTTTTTTTTCGGTTCTTTTTCTTTTCCCCCTTTCCGACTGTGCCTGTTGACCGAAGATCACCAAATGATCCTACGCGACACCTCCAGAAGGAAACACGCATTCTAGAGGTGAGTTCAGACACATTTTCTCTTTTTAATGAAAGCATTAGTCTTGGCGTTCTAATTTATGTTCTGCAGCGATCATGCATTTCACCGCTGTTGTAATATTTTGAATATGAAGGTTGTCTTTCCGGAATGCTAGTGAATTGAACCTGAATTTGGACTGTTCCAACATTAAGATTAAACTCTGACTTTCCTGTCCTGTAGGGAGAAACGTATTTTAAGATAAATCCAATTTTTGGAAGGACATAAATTGTGTCCGTGTAACCGGTATGCTATGATACAGTGGTCCAACTTTGGCGACTCAGGAAACTCTTCAAATGCAGTTTCATACGGAAACTAATGTTTTTTTTAAGCACCGCCTTTTTTTTAAAATTTTGGGGGCCCCGAAGTTTCGTTTATTTTTATTTTTGAGTCATGAGTGGATTGACGTAAAGGGATATTCACACACACAAAGAACTGTCCACTGTAAATCTGACCCATTTAGACCAGTGGTCTTCAAGCTTTTTCTACTCGTGGAACCCCTAGAACTAGAAAGTGTTTTCGCGGAACCCCATACACATACTTAGAATGTATTTCAAAATAATATTTAAAGTAGATCAACATGTTATAGGTACTCTATATTAATTCAATTAAATGATTCCATTTATAATAAAAAATTAAACTATTGTTTAATATAATGTCTTATTATTATTTAATTTGGATCCAAGTGTCACCACCCATGCATTATATTTAAACCACTGGGTTTGAATAGATGGGGCCCCGACAAAATTCCTTGAGGCCCTTTTCTGGATTCCTTAATATTGAATGATTTTTTTTTGCGCATTTTTGGGGCCCGTACATTTATAAGGGTAGCTCGCCCCCGTTATACTGGGATTAATGGCATTAAATTTGTAAAAAAACGATTTTTCTGAGAATTCGCAACAGAATATTCAGGAGCTGTTAGATTTTAACATAGAATATGTTGATATGTTGCTGCCTCTCCTTCATTATATATAGTTTTTTCCCCACAAATGCAAAAAGGTGCATTTTTCCCACTAGAAAACTATAATTATCTCGAGGAATCCAAGATAGTAAACAGTATAACACACACAATCTAAAAGGGATAATTACGCCCTTGTTAGTATTGTTTATTAATGGCATTAAAATGTTGTAGAAAAGCTAGCATTTGTGAGAATTCCAAAAAGAATACAGGACTGTTAGATTTAAAATAGAGATATTTGATATTGTAACTTATTATAAATTAGTAGTTTAGTATCCAAAATTGCAAAAGATATTTTTCCTTTAATATTTATTTCTAGACATTGTGCTAAATCCCGAAGTATAAAATTACCCGTGGAACCATGAAGTAAACATGTTAAAGCACAATCGTGGTGGGTATAGATTAAAAGTTTTAGTATTATTTTATTATATTAATAAAAGTTTAAAAAGTATGGCAAAATATAGATACTACATATAACAAAATTTTTTTAAATAAAGAAATAATTTAATTTTTAAAATTATATATGTCCGTTTTAAATTATGAATTTACGTTCGCATAGATATTTATAAGTTTATTGTTTTTTAGTGATCCTTAGAAGGTATCTTGAATTTGGAAATTTGAAGATATTAACCTTAGAATTTCTTAAAGAAAGGGGTAATCGGTCTTGGATTTTTATTCCAGATGTAGGAGTACCTGAATTTTCACATGGGAGGGTTCAGCTCTGGACTTTTATAAATGCCCTCGTTTTTGAACATGGTCAGTGACGAGACCACTAGCACATCGATCACGAGTTCGTTACCTTGACCACTAGGCTATCGCTGCCACGGAATCACTGGAACGAGAATGGAATAAATCGATTATTTCTCTTTCACTTCCTGCTCAACCGTTTGCCTGTTCTACCGAATAAGGATGATATTGGGGCTTGAGAGTGTTCCTTATCCTTGGAAAATATGTGAAAATGCATTCCTGGGAATCCTTGAATCGTGTACGACAGTTTGTTGTTTTCTGATGCCATTCGATCGACAGTGTCAGATAGAGACCCACGAAATTCTTGGCAAGGGGGTTAGATAACGTCTGCCGTTATCCGCAGCTTTGAGAACCATGCAGGTAACTACCTTTTGGTCCATTTCTACTCCAATTGTGAGGTAAAACACCCTGGATGGTAGTCAAGGGGCTTTTCACTTCTCTTCTTTTTCCACCAACTCTAGAGGACTTACGGTTTGGCGATTATTTAGAGTGTCTCCATGCCACAACAGGCACTATTGTTTTAGTAGGATTCATTTTTTTTCAAACTTTTTATTTGTTCTACATTTTTACGTTTTTGAACTTTCTGAGTTTAAAAAATATGTCTGGATAAATAACTAGTAATTTTTTTATTTCTTTATCCCATATAATGTGTGTGTGTGATTATGACTTTATTATAAGGTTACGCTCATTTTCTGAACTCATTTAAGTCATTTTCATTCCGCTATTGTAAATGCTCCTCTGTCAAATTACACATTAAGCTCATTTCAACCGTTCAATCTTTTTTTTTTTGAATTAATTTATTAACGTGTAACATCCCGGGGGTGGACTTTGGTGTTTGAGGGTGTTCGAGAAAAGATCAGCCATAGTAATTCAAACACAATTGCATTATCGCTTTCACTTAATCACACACACTACAAAACTTAAGGGGGAGAATGCACTTAAAACATTAAACCCGAAGAGCAATCGCATTGGATTAATTTAATTGTCATAGAAATAAACACATCTTATTATTGGAGCGTTCTCAACTCCCTTACTTGGATATTTAGATGGTTTGACTAATTATACGACCTCCGGTCGTAATCTTATTCACGCTTCAATATCTTCTTTCAACCGTCACCGCCTACTCTGCTTCAAACACTTAAATAGTTCTAATATGCATAAATCCTGTCTTCACTGAGAGTTTTCATCTGAAATCGCAGTTAAAAAGATTAATTTTACCCAAGAGGATTAATGGAGGAACCGCGGATAGACCCGTTACAAACGTTGCTCTTAGAAGCAACACGAATGACGAGGATGACACCTGAAATTGCACCTTTCCATACTTCCGCACCATGCCAAAGTGAGGACTTCCTGCCTCGCGATTGACCGTGTACCGGTCATTTCTAAACGGCGAATTTTTAGATTCTTGTACTTGAAAACCGTACCTCAACCGCAGCTGCAGCGATTACTTGCGCACACAAGGGAGGGAGAGGTCCCTGGGTCCGAACCCCTCCAATAGACCATGATTTTTTTTCCAATTGATTATAACCCTATGTATATAGTACGTAAAATTTAATAAAGCATTTGTTATTAGTAATACATTTTATTAATTAATGCTAATTATTTAATAGTTTATTTTTTACTGTTTTTTGTACTCGAAAATCAACAAAATCAAAAGAATATGTTGGGCAGCGTATTGGAGCGTGATAGAGGATGGTGGATTTTCGACGCTGGACCCCCGAAAAATTATTGTGTGCGCCACTGTTCACTACCATGACCTTTCGGCTAATCCTCCTTTTACATGATGTGGAAGATAGGACGATGTGCTGCCCGACTCAGGTGTCGTCTTTTCTTGCTCTGGCCGATGTTCGAAATCATACGCTATCCTTAGGCTTCCTTGGTGTGGTAGTTAGGAGAGGGGGCGGGGTGCCAGCTCAGGTGTCGGTTCACGTCACTCGACCATGGTTCAAAATGACGTTGCCAAAAGCCCTCGAGTAGCTGAACAGTGCGACGTTAATATTCACTCACTCAATCGGTAGGCTTCCTGTAGTTGCAAAGCAATAATTTAAACCGAGTTAAAGGAATGGGTTTAGAGGGAGAATATGCGATGACTATTGGTTGATTAAATCGTACATTTCCCTCAATACTCGCGCTTTTTTATCTTCAGTGCGCGTGATGTAGTCAATATCGTTTTCTCTTAAAGGGCAATTACATCACCGGGTAGTGTGGGCGCAAAGTAATTGAGGGCCACTGATGTAAAACGATGTCGATTGTCCAAATGAGACTTGTTGCGCGCCGCCGACCACGCCCTTTCCTACGCCCCGGGGCGCCACCCCCGACCATCGATCGGTCGTGCGCCTTCTGTCCCTGCTGCCGTGGAAATAATTGGAACTCAGCTTAACGATGACACACCGACTGCACTCGAATTTCTCATCTTCGGATCTCTCGACGTTTGGGATTTGAGGATTGATCTTCCATTGCTAAATACTATGATCGAGCCTTTTAAGGGTTCTTAACCATAGTTAACTGATTGACGAGTCTAATCGTCATGGAGAAGTTGGAGGATTTTGTGTTATTCCGAGTATACTCGTCATGTTTAAAAAGTAGTGACCACATTGGCTATTTGAATGTAATTTTTGAGAAAAAAACCATTCTCAAACTTCAAGATGTTTATATTATTTCTAGGCCAGGCTGGAGTAAAGCAAATAAATAAAACATGGAAAATTTAAGATGAACTCATGCGTCCCCGTACGCACCGACTGAAACAGCGTATAAGCTCGCAAAACGAATTTATTTATGTGAGCGATGATAATGTTTTTCAGATGTTAGCCTAAAAGGCGCAAAGGCAAAAGTCGAAAAGTTAGTTTATAATAGGGTTCCTTCAGGTAGGGTCAACCATGGGACAAAGGCTTGACGCGGACCCTGATAGCTGTTGGCCCGAAGTTACCTACGTATCAATAGAGTATTGTAAATGCCAAATGTGTTTGATGTTACAACCATGTGCTGACGTTAGAGTAATGATTAGAGTAATGCAGTACTGCCTAAAGCACAGTTATTTAATTGGGATGGGGAAGGCAAGAATACTTTTTGGTAAGAGGACTGATCAACCCTACAGCACCTACTCCAGAACATGCTTAGTGTCAAAACGGGTAGAAAATATTTGTTATTAAAGAAAGAAGTAAATCAGAGTGTGTTATGGTCTCTCTGCCCGGGAATTCGGACGGTCAGTAAAATTCATAAATATCCATGAAGACTTACGGTCGGAAGGACCGCCCCCTTATAAACCCCGTAACCAAGCTAAATTTTTTTATCCCCCCCCATAATAGTAAGTTTGAACGACAATTTTATAAAATAAACCCATCTTTTCCACATCCAATATTTTAACAGCCACAAACTCAGTGATTGAGTTCTCGTCATCACTTGATTTCCGTGCCACAAACTTAGTGCAGTGGCGCACATAAAAAATTTTTCAAGGGGATTTGGGGGTTTAAAGTCCACCACATTCTATCATACTTTCAGCCCCTTTTTCTTTTGATTGTATCGATTTGGGGAACAAAAAACAGTAAAAAATAAATTATTGAATTAATACTTAGCATTAGTTAATAAAATAAATTAATTACAAACACTTATTTAACGTACTGTATATATAGGATCATCAAGCGAACAAAATTCTAGGGCTATGGTAGGGTCTGGACACGTGCTCCCCCCATCCACCCTTGTGTGTGCACAGTTAACTGGAAATAGTTGGATGTGCAAATTAGAGTACTTCAGAATTAATTACACAATACTTAAATTCTGTTATGTTGTTGTTACTTATGCCACATAATCGACAGTTACATCAGATCAAGGCCCACGAAATTCATCGCGGCTAAGAATTAGATTTTTATGTCTGTCTTAGCTTTTGAGCACCATGCAGGTGACAGTACGATTTGGCTCGGTTCCACCCCAATTTTGAGCGAGATCACCCTAGAGGCGATGGGAGGCCTCCCACCTCTCTTCCCCTTCTATCCACCTCATGAGAGGACTTACGGCTCGACGGCTATTTAGAGCAGCGGTCGCCAAACTTTTTGATCTCACGGACCAGTAAATGCATAATTTAAATCCCGTGGATCACTCTTAGGACCCTCGCCGACCATTCATATACATATGCGACCTACAGGAGAGTGAACCATTAGAAGGGTGTGAAACGAGACGAGACAAAACATGTAGCTAAAACAATGCAGTTACTGCAGTGCGACTTATTTACCATGGCGTTATTCTATGAAATGGGATTATTCTATAAAATAGCGTTGTTGTAACTTTTCACGTATTGTTATGAATTGAATTATGTTTCAATGCATCTCAAAATATATTTTAATGTGACGAGCAAGTATATTCTATATTTTTCTGGGGACCAGCGAAATTTTCTCGTGAACCACTAGTGGTCCGTTGACCACTACTTTGGCGACGCTGATTTAGAGTACCCCCATTCTGCAAAGACACTGTTTACCAGGGATGACGTACCAAGGGCACGTGGCACGCGACACAATATTTTGGGCACGCCACCGATCAAAACTGTTTCCATTTTTAATTCAAAATAACAAAGTTTACTATGAAGTCTTAAGAAAAAACGTGAATGATAGGTCGCGGTGCGTCGGTTGATTGATTGATTGATTATTAACGTCGCACTGTTTAGCTACACGAGGGCTTTTGGCGACGGACCACGTCATTTTGAACCATGGTCAAGTGACGTGGACGACACCTGAGCTGGCACCCCCTCTAACTACCACACCACACCAACAGGAGGGACATTTCGGCTCTCGACAGATTTAACGTGCATCGCTGCCTACACGGCGGGTCTTTAGTGGTACTGGGCTCGAACTCATTGACAAGACGAAATACGGTCGATACCTATACCACTCGGCTACCGCGGTGCGTTGGAGCTCACTCGTTTGTTATAGTCTTACAATTCTAATATAAGTTATTTGTCATCTAATCTGTAATATAACAGGCATTACACTGATGTTACTTTAATTTGAATTACGCGTATAACCAAAACATTTACTATAATACAGTGCAAAAATGTATTTTTTCATAGTAAATAAAGATTTTTGAGAGTTGTTAGTATTTAATTTTTTATTATTTTCCTAATAATCGCGTCAAAATTATTTGTGTGATGGCACGTCAATACCTCATTAAGCATTTCTTCAGAAAAAAATGGCACACTCTGATCGGAAAAAGGTTCGCCAACCCTGCTTTATATATTTACAAACATTGATGCCTTTTCCGGGATTTGAACCCAGGCCCTACGGCACCGCAGTTGGCGTCACTAACCACTCTACCGGATGGGCGGCAATTCTGCTACATAAGGTTATACTTAGAAGCTTTAAATTATTTTAATTGATAAACTTTTTTTTTTTGCTAATTAACATAGGATTTGTATGAGACATTCGAGGAGCCACGAAACCCTGTCTTCCCTCCGCTGTAATGTGAGTTTCAGAAAAGCCGTTTCCTACTGAGGTGTGTTTGAGCGTCGGGTGTTGCAAGACGCGGTGTTGACATTGATTGACTCGTTATTCCGAGCGCACAGGAGATATTGACCTCTATTCCTACGGAGAAGGAGGCAACCTTTTCCCCTTTTCTGTGGAAAAAAGCTTTTATTTCCCTTTTGATATTGATTGGGAAAGAGCTGGCTGATCACACACGGTTGGGCAAGAATGAGAATGCGCGTTTCTCGGAATGCGTGCGCCATTCGTGTTTACAGTTCTCTTTCGTAAATACTCCTCTTTTTCCCAGAAATCGGGGAGCACGTGCTCTACTCGCTTTGTTTACTCCGAAATGTGACGTCATCGAAACTCTTTCCTCTGACGCTTTTCCGAACTGTTGGCCGTCTCATGGAAATAAGTGTTGTAGTGAATGAATGAAAATACCTTGAAGTATCATTTCAATCCATTATACATTAATACATGCCTGAAATCGCAACATTAATTTCAGCTGTTTGCGACGGGTCACCAGGGACGTCTTAAGACTTCTTGAGGCCCTGGGCCCCTACTCAAAAGTAGGCCTCATCTATGACCCTTAAAAGTAGGCAGTATATAGCATGCGTTGTCAAGCACTTGTACAAACAATAATTCGAAACAAATAAATATGGATGGCATACATTTGCACAAACCGGTTCGACCGACTGCCGCCTTTTGATTGTATGAGTAATGATGATGTAGGGTGGTAGGCCGAAGCTTATACATGGGCGACGGTCATCACATGTAGCCAGTTGACATATTGTCCGAAATTCCCAGTTTTTCGGCCAATACAACCGGAAATAACATTTGACCGTTGAAATTATTTGAATTATATTCTTATTAAGGCTGAGTCGAGAACGAGACCACAGGCCCCTCCCCCCACCCATTACGGCCGAGGCCCCGGGCCCAGTTGGCCCATGCCTTAAGACGTCCTGCGGATGACGTCATTAACCATTACGGAATATATTAACCAGTTAATTGTGAGTGACGAGTATACTCGTCATGAAGAAGCTAGGTTTTGTTTGTTGACGAGTATACTCGTGACGGTGAAGTTGCTAGGTTTTGTGTGTTCACGAATATACTCGTGACGGTGAAGTTGCTAGGTTTTGTGTGTTGACGAGTATACCCGTCATGCATAAAAAGTAGTGACCATTGGCTATTTAAATTGTAATTTTTGAAGGGAAAAAACATATTCACGAATTTCAAGATATTTAAAATATTTCGAGGTCAGGCCGGAGTAAAAACAATTACTGTAATATCCGGCGCATAACGCTCACTTTTAACATAAAAAATAACATCGAAATTTACGGGTGCTCGTTGTACACCGGGTATAAAAATGAGAGCTTTAAAAATAAAGAAAAGATTGGTATAGAAAAAAATTAGACTTCTACATAGATCGAAATACTGTTCATAAAAAGGAAATGGCATTTCTTGTGAACTTAAAAAAAAGGGTTATAGTTCGAGAACTGTACTATTTTTTTTTCTAATGCTTGGTGTAATACCTAAAATAAATGACTTCAAAACATATAAGAGTATTACGCACTACATTTCAGGTTTATATTCGTAAAAATGGGGGCGCGTTATACGGTGAATATTCTTGAAAATTAAAAATTGCTGCTGTAAAGTATAGGTGCGCGTAAAACGCCGGATTTTTGCGGTAAATACATGAAATATTTAAGATAAACCCATGCGACCCCGTGTGTGCACCGACCGACTTGTTTGTGGCAAATAAAATTTAGCTTCACATTGTTTTTTTTTAACGCGGTTAACGCATTGTTATGTATTCTTCAGTATTCTGTGAAAGAAGTTCATTCATTGTCCTTATCGCACTTTTTAGGACGTTAGTTATTTTTTCAATCATTAACCTTTTATTATGAGCGATTATTCGTTAGTATAGAACAGGGGTGACCAACACGCGGGCCGCATGTGGCCTGCCATTAAAAAGTTTTTTAATTTAAAATTTATTTGAGGGGAAATTTATAAATATATATATATAAATCTACAATGTATTTACCGGTTACCTGTTGTTGTTTTAAAATAAATCCTTTTTGATAATAGAAATGTCTTTTAGATGAAAATAGATTTATATTTTATCCAACAGTTAATCATTCAAATTGTTTGTGTATGCGAAGATGATGTAAGACCCGAACATTTCTCAAATGTATGGGCCTCAGAAGTTAAAAGATCTATCCGTATAACCCTTGTTCTATTTCATTACAATATTTATGACAAGTACACACATTATAGTGCATCTTTTTTACTGTCATGTGATACAAATAAAAAAAAACATCAAAAAGATAACTTCTTCGCCTCGCCTCTAGAAGTTGCAGGGAACGCATATCGTAGTGATCGATTTAATACATTCCATGTACTATTGTAATATCGGGTCTTGAAGAATAAATCTTTCCTCTTGAAGGATTTCAAAAGATTTATTTTTATGCTGCCTCCAGCGAGGGTGGAAGGTGCATTGAAATTCCTCTCTGTCCAAAGTACAATCGAACCCAGATTTAACAAATATCGTGATATTAACGTATTTTTCTTTTTTTATTTTTCAATTAAAATGAAGATAAGAAAAAGTCTCCATTCAACGAGTAATAAACCCAGAATTAATTTATTACTTCAACATTTTTTGTATTTAAATTGGGAAAAATTACGCACTTTTTTGTCGGGAAACCGACTTTTCTTGTTTGCAACACATTCCGATGGGAAGGGCGAAAGCCCATTTTTCGACTTTTCAGGTGTAAATGATTCATGAGTGTATCTTATCATGTGAGTTTTGAATAGGACAAGAAATTCCTTTCTTATCTCAACCTACACAACCCAGGGGCTGCGGTGGCGAGTGGATTTGGAAGTATCCGGACCATGGCAGGCATGTCATGAGTTCGGAGTCCCGATACCACTAAAGACCCGCCGTGTGGGGCAGCGATACACGTTAAAATCTGTCGAGAGCTGAAACGTCCTCCGTTGGTGTGGTGTGGTAGTTAGGAAAGTGACAATGTTTGTCTGTGCAACTGAAGTTGAGCAAATAGTTGATGTGTCAGAGCCAATGAAGAGCGATTCTGATACTGAAATTGATAATAAAACTTTTATCAAAACTGTCGCATCTTCTGCTTTACATTGTTTAGTAGATGACGCTGTATTTTCTTCTCTGCATAAAGTCGGAAAAAAACTCTTTCGTTTCAGAAATCACAAAGATCGTCAAAAATTTATTAGTATGTATTTTTAAGTGTCCAATGAACGGGTGCGCGTAGTAATACACACAAAGTATTTTTAGTCGTTAAATAAAAAAGTGTGTCTTTTCTAACTAAGGATATTTTTTTGTGTAATTGCTTATTATAGAAGTGTAAAAGCAAAAAGGAGGAATTATCTTATTCTAGAAAGCAAATGCAAAATATCTCTTTTGTTTGGACCGCGATCTAACGAATCACCCCGAATTGACGAACAAAATGTTTGGTCCCGAAATGAAATCGTTTGAATCGAGGTCCGACTGCATTTCGAATAGGACAAAGGGGTGGTTGTTTGTTCAGCCTCACTGTAAAATTTTTCGACTACGATTCGTCGATTACTAGTCTAATGTAGGTTTTGTTTTCTTCTCGTTTTATGTAATCGACAGGGAAAACAAATAGATCAATTGGGGGCGAGGAAGTAGACATTTCAAAAAAACTCATTAGAAAAGACTACAGAGCTCATTGAAAGTATTATTGCAGTATCTCGGCGACGTGTGTTTCAGGTTCATTTATTCCTCCAAAATTGTCTTTTGTTTTAAGAAAGCAAAACACATTCTGCATTTGAATGACCTGAAATAAGCGATTCTTAAGAGACTTTTATTTGAGTCATTCTCCATCTATTCTATCAGTCCATTTAACTGCTTCATGATTGTCAAATCTTCAAAATGCATGTCGTTCGAATCCCACCCTGCTCGCACCAATTGGCTTTCAGCAGCTGCCGTACGCGTGGGCCACGAACCCATTCTCCGGAATGATTTAACCCCTCCCCCCACTTTTCTTTCGAAAATCTTACCTGTTTCGAACAAAACTATCAAGTCTGTGGGAGGTAGATATATAAAAATAATAATAAATTTTGCGCTTAGCATCCTTAACCTTGAGTGTTTGACCCTCCTTATCTGAGTCTTGCATTAAGTTCCTCCCACGACGATGCGTGGGTGGCGACGTCCCTGTTTGACCCACGGTAGCCACGATCAGTTTGTTTGACCCCGGTGTTTTTTTTGCGCTGTTTTAGAGGATGGACCGACGTTTGTTCAAACCAGGGATGGCCAGCATTTGGGGGTAGAGTGCCATTATTTAATAATAATAAAAATTATGCGTGCCACTTGCAACTTTTCCATCAAAAAGATTTGGAAAAGTGAAAAAATGGTACTTTTTTCCCTACGCAAATAGCACAGTTTTTAAAGCGAGTCTATATGTATAGTCTAATTTTAAAAATAATATAATAAATAAGGCGAAAGCATAAACTTAGGTTTTTATTTTAATAATCTTTTTACTAGTTCCACAATTACGTTAGGGATAAATGGTATAGTGGTTAGCGACACTGACTGCGGTGCCTTAGGAACTAGGTTCGAATCCCGGAGAAGGCATGGGTGTTTGTACATACATAGTGCCTTCGCGTCATAGGGGTACTTTAAATAGCCGTCGAGCCGTATGTCCTCTCGTGAAGTTGGTGAAAGGGGAAGAGAAGTGGGTGACCTCTGACGACCTCCAGGACGTTCTCCCTCAAAATTGGGGTGGAACCGAATCAAATCGTACTGTCACCTATATGGTGCTCAAAGCTACGGCTAACGACAGGCGTACAAACTAGCCCCTCTCCACGATGAATTTCTTGGGCCTTTATCTGATGTTAATGTCGTTCAGAGAGCATAAAATAAAAATGAGTAACTTGAATCATTTAATTCAAAGTAATTATTAAACGCTCAGTATTTACTTAATATGGCTTTTGAATTACTACTTTTTTTACGAGGTCATCTATATTAGAATTAGCTCTTACAGATGCCTACAAAATAAGGTTATATTTTAGGTTCACATTAGCTAGTTTTGAGTGATATTTATTTTATTATGTTCATAGCAGGAAACATTTATTCAGAAACATATTTTTAATCCAAATTTTTAAGTTTTTTTTTTTTGTCTGAGACAAACCGGTTTCAATAAAATTGTAAAAAATGGCTATTTATTATCTTTTCACAAAAAATTAAAAAAATTTCAGTAAGTCTTCGCGCTCCACAGTTAAAACTCTATTGTGTCACAGGTTGGCCACCACTGGTTTAAACGAACGAAGCAACATGCCATCTCATTTTGCGAAATTGCTTTGCTGGTCGAGTTCGGACCTCGCTACTCGGAGTGTGACATCGTTTGAAGGAAGTGTAAAATGTGGCTTATAAAAAGCTTCGGAATACTTTTAAAATAACGTTGAGGGTGCAGACAATATCATAATTTTTTTACCAATGAGTACCAACTAAAAAAAGTGTAAAATGTACAAAATTTTGATAGAATTACATTTTTTGTTTATGGTAGAATGATATTTTTGAGTGCAAATAAGAATATACATAAAATAAACTGATTCATTCGGAACTGAACTGAAAACCGTTATTTTTGGCGGAAAGAAAACCGGAACCTAACTGATATATAGTTGAATCGGAATAATTTCTCTCACTGTAGTTTGAATTTTCATTTTTCCAAAAACGAGATAAAAGATTATTGCCCCCCCATTTGCAAATACTCCATACCATTTTTATTTATCGAGTTTTTACTAAAACGCGAAATAGTGATAAGTTTCCGAAAATTTGCGAATGTTTATTTTTTCGATTCAAAATAGCCACAATAGTTTTTCAAATGTTATTTACAGCGATTTCTTTCGCAGGATGTAGGTATCTTTGTGAAAGTCCTTTGCATTTTGTCGTAGAAATGACCGCAAAGTTTTCCTTGTTGATCTTCAGGACAGCTGACCTTCCGGAGGATCGGGAGTGAACGCGCTTCCGAAAGGTCAAGAGACGCGGAAAAGAGAATCACCGCTTGACCTCCGCGGTGGGCGTGGCTCTTCCTCGGTTATATTTCTTTCTCTTCTCTCTTGAAGGGTTGTTGTGTCTTCCCTCCGTGCTCCAGTTGAGCTCCGCTCCAGCCCAATTCACTCTGCTAACCGAATTCGCACATGTTTCTTTTTCGGATGTTGATCCATTCTCCCGATGAGGGGAAACGTTTTTCTGTTTCGAAGCGATCGCTCATTTTCGACTTTTGACGTGGGGTAGTCAATTGACGAGTGCACCTGAGAAAAGTGAGACATTCAATGTAACAGTTTCTGGTAGCCGACACACTCACGCGTGCGAATGGGTCCGTCTGTTAATTTTTGAAACCAAAGCAAATTCTTCTTTCAAGAATTTCATTATTAGTTGAAATCTCACAGGTTCCCAAACTTTTTGTCTCGTAGACCCTTAGCCATGTTTCTCGGTTTAGAGTAGAACCCTGCTTACCTAATATTACATTTTTACAAATTTATCAACTTTAAATGTCTTTTTGACAGCTGTGTGTGTATAGAGTAACTTAATTTAAAAGATTTAAATTTTTAATTCTAGTAAGCATAGTGTTTAAAACTTAAGAAATGCATGTTAATTAAATTAAAATGTAATTAATATACATAAAATAATTGATTAACAAATTTTTGGGATGGATGTCTTGTTTAATTAAATTTCCAAATTACATTTTCAAATTAAACCCCAAAATCTTTCGTTGTTGTTTTAAATCTTTTTTGTTTTTTTTAAATTAGCCCCCCAAAAATTTTTAAAAAAAAAATAATTTTAATAAATTAAAAAAGGTATTAAAAATAAAAAATTTTTAACAAAGTTTTTGGGGTGGTGTTGGGGAAATTAGGAAAGGGGCCAATTTTGTCCTCGTCGATTTGGTTTAAAATGAAAAACCCTCCCCAAACCCTGTGTAGCGGGCGACGTTTAATGTTCACGACTCCGTGACCATGACTCCTAAGCTGCGGTTGCCTCTGATTTGCGTGACATTTGCATTAATATAGTGAGAAAGCACCGGATTGGATGTCGCTCTCGTCGCTTGTGTTTAACATGAAATTCCGTGTACTATTTTTAATAACCTAAAAAAGTGTGTGACGCCACAGCAATACAAATAAAAAAACAAAAGTATAAATTTAAAAAAATAATAGAAAAAAAGTTTTTTAAAAAAATCATATTCATTCTGAATGGAGATGCATGTCTCATATCTTAGATGAAACCGGACTCCGCCCTTGCCCGTGGGCGTCCCTGCCATTGGAGATGACCTCATCCCTCGGCGCGGGGAACACCCTCGGGACCTTTCTGTTGGGGCGGAGTGGTCGAAAAGAAGGGGTTGGCCGTCTTTTTGTGTCCCTCCAAATTACAGTTGGGTGTCTTTGTTCGAGGAAGCCCCCAAGACGAACTTCGCCCACTCGTGGCGCCTTATTGAAGGCGGCGGTTTGTTTTTGCGTCGGGCGGGGGGGGGGGTTTTTTTTTTCTGTGGGGTTTTTTTTTAAAACTGATTCGCCGATACACCTTAATCAAACCTAAAATCCTGCTTAAGGTATCCGACTACGTTCGGAACCGTGTTTTAAAAAAACGTATAAAGGATTATTTATGATTTAGTGTCACTTAGATTAAAAAAATGCATATAAAGTTTTTTTGAAGAATATATTACAATAAAAATTATTTAAGTACAATTTTTTTGACAAAAATTAACATTTTAAAAATATTCTCCTTTTAAAAATACTTCTAATATAATAATTTTTTTTCCTGTATATAGCTCTGTACAACTCAACTAAATTTTTAAATATAAAACTTAGAAGTGGGTTTACCCGTGTTTTACGAAAACCGGGGGAAAAATTTTAAAAAAAAACGCCGAAAATTATTTTAATTTTGTTGTAACAGAAAAAATAATGTGAATTTTTAAAAAAATCATTGTTGACCTCTGAGAGGTTGGCTATATGCAGGAAAAATATTGTTTTAAGCTTTTTTCATAAAGGAGAACATTTTGAAAAAGGTTTATTCTAAGTTAATTTTTGCCGAAATATTTATTTAAAAAATTGTTTTTAAAATGTTTTTTTAAAGTATTCCAAAATCTAAGTGACACTAAATTCATAAAATTATCATTTTTCCTTTTTTAAAACGCGTTCGAGAATGTAAACCAAGTGGAATAAACCAAGTTAAGTTATACGGATTGTATGTATTGCATTATAGAGTTTTTTGCCTCTTCTTTTCCCTTTCCCCATGGCTGACGCCCCGGGTGGCCTTGGCCTTCTCAAAAAGCCTTCCCCCCTCCAGCCTTCTTCCTGCTAGTGTTCTCCCATTTTTAGTTCTCAAAACTAGATCTTTTTCTAGGCCATCAATCCACCTTAGATTTGTCCTGTCTTTTCTTCGTATGCCAATTGGTTGGGCATTGAAGACTTATTTTTAGTGGTGTGGTTTTCACCATTCTGGTAACGTGACCTGCCATTGAATTTGTTGTACTTTGATGAAGTGAACGATGTAACAGATTCTTTATATGAGTGATAGAGCCCTAAATTTGATCTTTCTTGCCATATGCCGTTTTCTTGAATCTCTCCAAAAATAAATCCTAAAATCTCCTTTTCGCGCAGATACTAATCATGTTCTTATCTGTTCGAGACATGGACCAAGTTTCATATGCGAAGTTAAAGCTGATAAAAGACTTGTTTCACAAACATTGATTCTGTGGAGGCGCCTAGAATCAACGCCTATCTTAGACTTGTCTTATACTGGTCGTTACCCATCCGCCTCGCTGGCTCTTTCATGAATATGTGTTGTTTTTAAGCTATTGATTTCTAAGTTCTAGCTTTTCGCTTTCAATTGTATTCAAAATCTATTCTTATAGCTCTCGCCTCTGAATTTAAAAGAAAACTTGAGTTTCTAAGATGGAAGTATATTTATCTTTCCTCTCCCCTCCTCCCAATGGGCTGCATTTTAGCAACTTAGCCTTTGCAAACACGGCAAGTCCCTAAATGTAGAAAGCCATTTCATGGTTGCACCATGTAGTGGACGCCACGCTGTCGAATTTGTACGCTTAAATTGATTTTTAATTCAAGCTCTCGTCGTATGTATAATTTTGCTGAGAGTACTAGAGCCAAATTGATACTCAAAGGATCTTTTACATGCCACATAATCGTATGATTTTCGCACGATTTTTCGATTTACCTACGATTTTCGCATCCCGAAAATCAAATCGACTCCAGGCTGGGTTTGTTTTTTACTTCCCCTTGGAAACTAATTTTCTTCTCTAAACCCTTTCTTAGCAAGTCTTTACTCGAAAAAAGAAACATGCTTGCCAGATTTCAAGTTTGTGGATGTATTTATTTATATTTTAATTATCTGTAACGCCCCTTTAACCCTTTACAATTTTTCTTCTGAGTCGATTTTTGCAAAACCTGTTTATAGATCTCTTCTAAACAAAAGAAACATGTGTGCCAAATTTCAAGTGTCAGTGTAATAGTTTCGGAGATCTCGTGATGAGTAAATAAGAGATTCGCTTTTGTCCAAAACGTATATGTGATTAGTGCAGTACCGCACACACGAATTTTTCAACGGGGGATCCGAGGTCAAAAGTTCACCATTCTTATATCATGCTTCTTTTGATTTTGTCGATTTCGGGAACAAAACACAGTAAAAAACTAATTATTGATTAAATAATTAGCATTAATTAATAGAATTAATCATTAATAACAAATACTTAATTAAATTTTACGTACTATATACTTAGAATTATAATCAATCGGAAAAAAAATCAAGGAGCTTTTGGGTCCCAAGTTACTGTGTGCGCCACTGGTTTAGTGTATTTGTTTTATATACTTTTTTTATATTCTCTCTCTCTTTTGAAACAAATAGTCTTCATTTTTCATAATTTTTAGTTTATGAATGATGCATGACGGTGTCTTTTTTGTTTGTTTATTTATTTATCCCAGCAATTTTCGCACCCTTTGTTGCCAGTCTTCACTTTCGCATTTCCATTCGGCGAACATGTGCAGATTTGGTTTTCGAATCATGCGGTTTTTCTGACCTCCGTGACAGGCAACCGATTCCTGTTTTAGAACGTGCTGTAGCGGCGCGCATGGGGAAGAGGAGGAACATCTTGAGAGGAGCGTCTTCTTCACTTTCTCCGTGACGTTGTCGAGACGCGTTCGCAGAAAGTACGGCGTCATTCCGCGGGTCACCAGGTATTTCTGTCTTTTGCTCTCCTCCCAGGAGCTGCCGTTTCTGTTCTCATTGCATTTCAGCTGACTTTCGAGATCGGCGATCGACCCTCGCATTCTGTGTTTTATGTTCGTGAAAACAAAATGTAAAATCCGCCCCTCATTTAAGTAATTATGCAGGGGATTGTGTATCCACTACCTTTAACGATGAGGATGTCAAAATATTTTGTTTGCTCTATAAAGGGTCGACCTTTACTAGTTTCCGTAAATCGTGCGGATTTATCCGTTCACAATTGCCCAACCTTTTGATGAGAAAAATAACGTTTGAACTTAGTTTTCTTCTCAGCCAAAGGCTTCGTGGCCGCGGTAGCCTAGTGGTCAAGGTAACGGACTCGTCACCGGCGAGTCATGAGTTCGAGTCCAGTACCGCTGAAGATGCACGTTCAATCTGTCGAGAGCTCAAACGTCCTCCCGTTGTTGAGGTGTGATAGTTAGGAAAGGTGTCGTCCACGTCACTTGATCATGGTTCAAAATGACGAGGTCCGTGGACTAAAAGACCTCGAGTAGCTCAACAATGTGCCGTTAATATTCACTCACTCACTCCATGAGACAATGTGATACGTGACGAAGTACGTTCTGGCGTTAAATCTGAACAAAATTATTTTAATGCATTATTGTATAGCCGCTTATAACTGTTTTATTGAAAGTTTTGATTAAAAGTCTTCCTTAAATATATTTCCCTTTGTGTTTTTGTTTCCCTCGTGATTATCTATCGGTCAGTTCACGTCCTTATGATACGCCGTAGTAACCAGTGGTCATAATCACGGAACTCAAGGCCAGCGCTGTCGATTCGCAGGTTCGAGTCCCAGTGCCTCTGAAGACCTGTGCGTAGACTAGATGACGATATCCGGGTTACTCGTAGTTGGGGCAGAATAGTGAAAAGTGTGCTGGATAAATCCCGTAGCACAATGGTTCTAAACTTATGTGTATCCTATATAGATCCCACCCGCCCCCAAGATTTTATACACCTTTCTTTGACTCCCTAGACTGGTGTGGTAGTTAGAAAAGGAGCTGCCAGCTCGGGTGTCGTCCTCATCATTTGACCATGGTTTAAAATGCCGAGGCTCGTCGCTAAAAGCCCTCATGTAGCGGAACAGTGCGACGTTAATATTCACTCACTCACTCCCAGAAAAGAAGGGTTGCCGCGGTAGCCTAGTGGTCAAGGTACTCATGGTAGGCGCATCTTGAGTTCGAGCCTTGTACCGCTGCAGACCCGCCGTGCAGAGGGGGCTAATGCACGTTAACTATGTCAAGTGTCCTCCCGTTGGTGTGGTAGTTAGAAGAGGGGCTGCCAGCTCAGGTGTCGTTCTCATCACTTGACCATGGTTTAAAATGCCGAGGCTCGTTGCTAAAAGCCCTGGTGTAGCTGAACAATTCGACTTTAATATTCACTCACTCACTCTGACTCCCCGAAATGGCCCATCTATCAATTTTCCCTCGAGGAGCTTTTCAGATTCTGTAAATGAGGGACATCTTAACATTATAAAGAAGAGAATTTCGCGGATTCCCTAGAAAGGCGCTGGAGACTCCCGTGGGTCCACGGACCACTGTTTAGTAAGAAACTTGCCGTAGCAGTTTTAATATTCGAACATCATGAAGAGAGATCTTTTTATAAAAATCCGCCATATTATTTTTTTTCAGCGCCCACTGTCTTCAAGTTGACATTGTATCAGTGAAAAAAATAAACGAAATGAAACTTCGCCCCGCGCAGTGAAAGACTTATGCGCACGTGCAACTTTTTAAAAAGTTTACTTGTTGCGTGATTTTTTCAAATGTTAAAATAGCACGTGGACCAAATTGATAAAAGGGCTGCCATCCCTGGTGTGACGTCAGAACAACCGAATCTCAAGTGATAAATCCGTCTCTGCGGTTTGTTTCGTTTGGCTCTCTCCTCTCCGCACGTCCTTGGTCTCGAGCTATTTCTGTTGGGAGGAGACCTCGTCTCGTGGAGACCGTCTCTGACGTTCCAGGCGCTTCCATGGCGTGACGCGTCTGTGCCTTTTCACGTGGCGAGAAATAATATTTTACCATTGGGGCTACTAGAAAGAACAGCTGCATTTCGATCAAACGATTTTTAAAGGTGGTTTTGGAATCTCGTTGATAAAATTAACTATTGATGTTTTCTGCAATCGTCTGCTTTGTGTTTTTTACTTCCTTAACTCCTCTCTTGGCCGGGTTAGGCATCTTAAAGAATAGGCCGTAGGATATGTTACTAGGATCAGTAGCGCAAACAGGAATTTTTCAGGGGGGTGGGGGTAGTCCGGGGTTGTGAAAGTTCACCATTCTTGTATCATGCTATTTTTGATTTTGTCGATTTTCAGGAACAAAACACAGTAAAAAAACTAATTATTGAATAAATAATAGTGTAATTATAAAATTAATCATTAACAACAAATATTTAATTAAATTTTACGTACTATATACTTAGAGTTATAACCAATCGGAAAAAAATCAAGGTCTTTGGGGGGGGAGGTCTGGACCCCCCCTTGTGTGCGCCACTGACGTTTGTTGTTGTTGACGTGTGTTTTTTATCCTGGGAACATATGAAATACAAGTGAAGAAGAACAGAAAGCATACAATACAACAGAAGAATATACACATCTATTACAGATGATGATCCCAGCATATAACAAGAAGGGGTGCGCTGCTTTCCATTCAAGACGGGAATCCATTACAGGCGAAACACCGACTTCTTTCGCGAAAAACATACAATCATGTCTTACTCGGGATTCGAACCCGAACCCACTCGTTTGCAAGCTGAGGGTCATAGCTACCATATTGGCTGGGTGACACGAATATGTTTAAAACATTCAAATCGTATGAAAAAAGCGAGAAAGGAACACCCCCTTTACGAACGTGGAAAAGTGTTTCTTGGTTTTCTTTTGATTTTTCTAGAAATTATGAGCGAGTGAATATTAACGTAGCACTGTTCAGCTACACAAGGGTTATTGGCGGCGGCCCTCGTCATTTTGAGCCATGGTCTAGTAACGATGACGACACCTGAGCTAGCACCCTTCTCTCCTAATTACCACACCACACAAAACACAAAAGAGAGAACATTTGAGCCTCGACATATTTAACATGCATCGGCCCCCTCTGCACAGTAGGTCTACAACTGTACAGACTGGAACTCATGACATGCTAGCTACGAGCTACTAGACTTGCGCCGCCCCAGAAATTGTGAGAGAGTTTGTTTTTTTTACACCACATTGTAAAGCAACTTATTTATATTCGAGAAATTGACCTTCTTTTTTGGAATTCCTGAATCAGGAGGTTGATATCAAACCTCTGTTGTGGACCCAAGTTAAATATTAACATTCTTGTTGAGGTTCGTAAATCAGTTTGGCCCATGCGTAATTCCAGAATACCATCAAAAAATGCTAACCGGTGGATTACGCATGGCGAGTGGGCTGTAAAACACTCACCAGAGCTCGAGTGTCCTCCTCATCATTGGGTCCCTCTTCACTGTGCAACCAATTACAGATGATACTGGATTCTGAAATAATATCTGGTGCGTTATGTTAAAGGGGATGTGTTCTTTTGTGAGGGCTGTTGGCGATGGTCCTCGTCATTTAGAACCATACTCACGTGACGACGACGACACCTGACCTGGCACGTTCTCGCTACCACCACGAGAGGACTTAGAACCTCGGCAGATTGAACGTGCATCAGCCCCTACAAAACGAGTGTTCAATGGTACTAGGTCTCGAACTCATGACACGCCGGTCACAAGCTCGTGATCGTAACAACTAGGCTACTAGGTTTTTAGAATGAAGTATGGAATGGTAAGGGGGAGGGATCCAATATGAATATGCTTTAAATTTACTCTTTCGCGCTTAAAACGCGAGAAATCATTTCAGTTATTCCAAAACGTACGCGAGCTAGTAGGCCCGTCCAGAAGGAACACACTCGGAATCGTAACCCTTTGCTTTTCTCGTCCGAAAACAATCTGTGCGCCACTGTTACATCAAGACTGCGTCACTGCGTGCGAACGAGAAATATGACACATTTCAAACCGCAAAGGGGGAGTGACTGATCGGGAGTCGATGCCCTTGACGACAAACTAAACCACCCGTCGGATGGGTTTGTTTGTGAAGGCGGCCATTGCGCACGGATTGGTGAAGAAGCAATAATGCAGAGCAATTCGCTTGCCTTTGATCGCGCTTCATGGGGGAGAAAAAAAAACTCAAGTTTTCGTTCGTTTATCGGGAAGCTTTTTAAAATGAATTGTCGCAATACACCATGTATCATGAGTACAAGAAATTAAATCCTTGATTTATTACGTTTACTCCCATCCGGTATAGTGGTTAGTGACGCTGACTGCGGTGCTGTAGGGCCTGGGTTTCGAATCCCGAAGAAGGCATGGATGTTATAGCGCCTTCGCGGCATGGGGGTTACTCTAAATAGTCGTCGAGCCGCAAGTCCTTTTGTGGTTAGTAGAGGGGGGAGAGAGTTGGGAGGCTCCTGATCACCCTCAGGGTGTTCTCCCTCACAATTGGGGTGGAACCGAGCTAAATCGTACTGTCAGCTGCATGGTGCTCAAAGCTAAAGCTAACGACAGGCATAAAAATCTAGCCACGATGAATCTTGTGAACCTTGATCTGATATTACTATCGATCAGGTGGGATAAGCAACAACAACAAAATACAGCTATTATTTACAATTTTTTCTTTTAGAGATACAAGTTATTCAAACTGTGGAGTATTTCAATCCAAATATATTTTTTTTTTGCGATGGAGGAGGCAAAATACATTGAATCTTTTGTCGAGTGTTTCACACGGACTCTTCTCTCTACTCTCTTGGGGTGTGAGCGGCCCCTTCTTACACTTCGAATTCACTCGGGATTCCGACTCGTAGGTGGAGTGGTGTTTTCTCACGGACATTGATTGTCGCCGTAATGTCAGATGAAAGAACCCCGCTATATTTTAGGGTGTGTGTGGATCTGACCGGTGTATTGCTATCTGCATAGGGAAGTTGCTCTCGCGGCTGTGAGGCGGGAAAACGTTACAACGTCACTCTTGAAGGATATTTTGCTTCCGTAGATGCCGAGTGGTCATGGTTCGTGAGCAGAGTTGTTATAGGTTCGAGTGTCACAAAAAAGCTTTCGTGTGGAGAGACCAATGCACGTTATATCTGTCGGATTACAAAGTTCTCTTATCATTGGCGTGTTTTGAAAGTTAACGAGTCTCCAAAAGCCCTCGTGTAGCTGAACAGTGCGACGCTAATATTCACTCACTTTGAAAATTTAGAGAGGGGGTATTGACTCGGTTGTCGTCCTCAGTAGCTCTCGTGCTGCTTCAAACATTGGTAAACAGTTAAAAGGGTAGCTGAGGTAGTCTAGTTGTCAAGGTAACGGACTCGTAGCTGGCGTGTCATGAGTTCGAGCCTAGAGCTTGCCATGAAGAGGAGTCCGATGCACGGAAATTATGTCGAAGCTCGAACGACATTCCTTTGGTGTAGAAGTTAGGAGAGGGGGGTGCTGTTCTCGTCACTTGAGTACGGTTCAAAATGACGAGGTCCCTTGCCAAAACCTCTCGACTAGTTGAACAGTTCGACTTTAACCCTTTATCCACCGCATTATGATTTACTGTAGTTTTTTTTAATGCAATATTTTTTTGAATCACTACATTGAAAATTAAGGGATATACATAAAAAATACTTAACTTTTCGAAAGTTATCCCGTTAGAGCTAATTAATTGATTAAAGATAATCAACTGTAAAATTAAATAAATACATACATACAAAAAAAAAGACTTATTTTTTTACCTTATCTATTTTTTCGGAACAAAAATGACAATGTTCGCAATTCGCTGAAAACGCATTTTCTGCGATAAAACTATTCGCCTTCGCCACTGAAATACTCATCATAGAACCCGTGGTACCATATATCTTGAAAGAGTGGATTCCAAAGAATATATTCCTGCTAAGTATTTTGTCCAGAGTATTCATAAAAATGGTTATTCTAGGTAATTTTAAAGTGAGTGGTACTTATAAAAGCACCGATTGGTAGATAAAGGGTTAATATTCACTCCCTCCGCATCTTGAAGAAGCTGAAGCGGGTTATGTATATACTCGTTTCGTACTTTTGTTTGTGTGTTTTTTTAAGTTCTTTTAAATTTTAAAGGTATACAGGGAATAAATGAAATAAGCTTTAAAAAAAAACAATTATGGTGAGAAATAATTTCTGAGAAGATGTAAATTTGTTATTATTAAAAGTTTCATATTTTTTTATTGCACAATTGTAAGTTTATTAAAAACACGAGGGAATGAAATTTCACTTTCCTTCAATGTTTTTGTGCGCTTCGGGAGAAGGTTTCTGAAGCAGTAAATAAATAAAAGGTGTGGAAGAAGGACCAAAATAGACGCGCCTCTCTCCCGTATAAATAGTTCTTTCCCGTGAACCAATGACGTGTTTCGAAATATCCTTGGCCCCACTGCGATATTTGTTAGAAGGATTTTTCGTCCTCATCAAACGCGCGCATCATACAGTGGGCTTCAAAAGTGTCCGCATACTTACAATTTCCTATAGAGTTTAATGTTTTCGATGAATAAAAATTAATATACCCGGAATCGCAAGTTTTTTTTAATAATATGTGCAACTTATTCGAATAATATAATTAATTTTTAAAACATAGTACACTTGTATTTTGAAAAAATAATAATCAAACAAGTAATATATATAAAAAAAATTTCTAAATCAATTCCTACTTAGATCAACAAAGAAAAATTTTATTGTAGCTATTTATTAAATAGTTACAATTAATAAAAATTTTATATACATAGGAAGAATAAAAAATTAAGTAGAAATTATTTTTTTTAATTATCATTAAAGTATCGTATTTTTCATCAAAACAATCGTCTATAAAATTTCTTTCGACTTTTCAAACGTGAGAAAAAAAACCCTTTTAAAGTTGTGAAAGTGCTAAAAAATAAACCACGTAGCTGTATCAAAATTTTTTTAAATAATTAGTTTCAGTCAATTAATTTTAATTATAATTAAATTATCGTTTTTTTCCCCAAAACAATAGTGTATAAAAAATTTCAGCTAAATGAGCGTTTTAAAAACTGAAAAAAACCTTTTCACAATTTTTTGACACAAGAAACCAAAAGGGTCGCCTAAAAGGATGCCAACGTGGCTGAATTTGAAATTCTTTGAATAATTAGTTTTTTATATATATATATAATCCACATTAATTTTTATGAATTATAATTTACTGTATTGTCATCCAAAATAATCGTGTATATAAAATTTCAGCTCCATTGAGCGCTTTAAAATGTATTTTAGGAACGATTGAAAATTCCAAAGATAAATAAATATATAGAGAGTGTGAGTCAATAGTAGGAATTGAAAAAACTACTAAAAAAATCACGCGACACTTTGTACACTTAAAAGTATCTCAACATAGTTTTAAACTTTGTGTTTCTTTCTTAGTTTATTAAGATATCGTTTAGCGCCCAAAAAATTTTTTAAAACGTCTCGTAATTTCACCATTTTTTTTTTTTTTGTAATTTCTGCGTTGATATTCCTGCATTCTTCTGTGATCATTGTTTTTACTTATCATTTTGTGTGTTTTTACATGTCATATTTCCTTTTTTTTTAAATTCAAATTTTCACCCAATATGTTCTACTAGGCTTAAATCAAGGGATTTAGGAATTGGTTTCAGAATTTGACGAGAGTTGTAGAGACACCACACACACACACACACACACACACACACACACACACACACACACACACACACACACACACACACACACACACACACACACACACACACACACACACACAAAAAAAAAAGTGGCTTACTTGAACCTGATTTTATTATCTTGTTAAATGTCCAATATCCAAATTTTGAGCGGATAATTTGAAATTGTTTTTTAAAATATTTACAATAGAGAGAGATTTCATGATTCACAAAACATCAAAAAACCTAAACTTGAAGCCGAATTACATCCCCCACACAAGAATACCTCTACTTTCATGCTTCATTGTTCCAACTAGATTTTTCGGAAGATTCAGAAAATTCAACATATTGACAGAAAAATCAAAATTTTTGGTTCCTACGGGCGTAAAATAGCTTGGAGCAGAAAAACAACTGAGGAACTTAAACCCAAGAATTTGGTTGGAACAGAAGACCTCTTGCATCTCATGGTGGGGATTGATCGCGGTAAACTAGTGGTCAAGGACTCGTAGTTGGCGTGTCGTGAGTTTAAGCCTAGTACCGCTGATGACCCGCCGTGTAGGGGAGCGATGGTGTGGAAGCTAGAAGAGGGAGGTGCCAGATCAAATGTCATCCTCGTCACTTGACTAGGGTTGATGACGAGATCCGTCAACAAGGACCCTCGAGTTATTGAACAGCGCGACGTTAATGTTCACTCACTCACTGACTGTGTGAGATGGAGACCCATGAAATTCTGCGCGGCAAAAAGCTAGATGTACGCCTGTCGTAGCTTTGAGCACGGTGACAGTATGATTTGGTTAGGTTCCACCCTAATTTTGAGGGAGAACCCTGTTGCAGGTGGTCAGGGCCTCTCACCTCTCTTCCACTTACACCCACCTCACGAGAGGACTTGCGGCTCGACGGCTATTTAGAGTACCCCCATGCAGCAAAGGCACTATACACAATGACAAACATCCATGCCTTCAGCGGGATTCGAACGTGGTCGCGGTAGCCTAGTGGTCAGGGTATCGAATCGTGAGTAGCATGTCTCGAGTTCGTGACAAGTACCACTAAAGACCGGCCCTGTAGGGCAGCGATGTACGTTAAATCTGTCGAGAGCTGAAACGTCCTCCCGTTGGTTTGGTAGTTAGGAGGGGGGTACCAGCTCAGGTGTCTTCCTGTCACGACCATGATTCAAAATGACGAGGTCCGTCGCCACAAGCCCTCGTGTAGCTGTTTAGTGCGACTTTAATATTCACTCACTTCACACCAACGGGAGGACTTAGAGCCTCGACAGCTTTAACATGCATCAGCCCCTCTACACGGCGGGTCTTCAGTGGCACTAGGGCTCGAACTCATGACATCCCGGGCACGAGTTCGTGACCATAACCGCTAGACTACGGTGGCCACTATCCTAGTGGGGATTTATTTAGAGTGCTCTGTTATTGCGCTATACTTCATAGAGATAATGGCTGTTTTTATATTGTAATAATATTTTTGTTTTAGTAATCTTGACTTTTTTCTGTAAATTTTTTCATAAGAAACCCCAGCTCCTAACAGTTAATTTCATTGTTTTTTAAAAGCATCGTTTAAGACACGAATAATGTAGGGAATGAATCCGACCCTCTTTAGAAAGTGTGTGTGAGATTTTTATATAGTCAAATGCCTTACAGAACCTCTTTTTTTTAATTATATCGAATAAAAATTGATTTTCGCCACTTGTGTATATTGTTTTCAAGACATTAAATGTTCTTGTGTTTTCTCGCAGGTGATCCAGTGTGCCTTTTGGAATATTCTGCTAAGGGGTCTACAAAAGATACACATCTCATTCAGTAAGTTCTCTTATTTTTGCAATGCTTAGTTACTTAACTAAACTACAGGCGCAAAAGCCCATGAGGGCCAAGTCTTACTGTACCTATCTCAGTATACGTGACCATTAGGTGTATGAGCAGATAGATGTTCCGGTCAGGTGCTCAGTTTGACGCTAAACTCCCCAGTGTTTAATTCCTTAGCTAGCTTGGCACTCATTTATCGACCGATTGAAGGGATGAAAGGCTGAGTTGACCTTGCCCAGCCGGGGATCAGAAACCCAGACCTGTGACGTGGAAGCGCGTACACTAGCACTCAGTCACTGGGCTTCACTTTTATAATTAACCGAGTTTAAAATGAGGGGCAAATAGCGACCGCGAAAAAAGTGATTTGACATAGAATCTAAGTGACTTCCAAGGAAAGTCGCACAAAGCCAAGAGCAATACACCTCATTATAAATAAAATGGAAGTGATTTAATTTTCCATGGCCGGCCCGGTATCATTTGATCCACGGACTGGTACCTGTTCACGGCCCGGGGGTTGGGGGCCCACTGATTTAAGTTACCCTCCTAAAATTAAAATGCCCAATCTGATTCTCGATGTGGAATCAGAAACCGACAAATACTTTTTGTTGTTACTTATGATACGCGATCGACAGTAACATCAGATCACCAAAAGCACCATCAAAGGGCTACGCCTATCGTTATCCATCTACGCCTGTGGTGGTCAAGAGCCTCCTACCTCTTTTTCCCTTCTCCCAACCGTATGAGAAGACTTGCTGCTCGACGGCTATTTAGAGTACTCCCATGCCGCAAAGTCACTACACCAGAGGTGTCAAACGCGGCCCACAACGAGAATTTTGTAGCCCGGTCAATATATTGGCACACAATAATATGTAATAACAAAATTTCACCCAAAATAGGAAAGATAGTAGCAGGGAAGAGATATCAAGTGTCAGAACCTATTTATTAAAATTTTCTTGTCGTTTTATATATGTTTATTAGAATGTATTATTCACACAAAATAAACAAATGTTTCTATGAATTTTGATTTTCTTTGCGGCCCGCCTTAAATTAAATTATGTTTATTTGGCCCAAGTTAGCCTTCGAGTTTGACTCCCTTACACTACACATTTACTAACATCCATGCTTTCTCCGGGATTCGAACTCAGGCCCAACGGCACTGCAGTCAGCATCACTGACCACTACACCGATTGATTGATTGATTGAATATTAACGTCGCACTGTTTAGCTACACGAAGGCTTTTGGCGACGGACCACGTAATTTGAACCATGATCAAGTGACGTGGACTACATCTGAGCTTTCACCTTCCTAACTACCACATTACACCAACGGGAGGACGTTTCAGCTCTCGACAGATTTAACGTGCATCGCTGCCCTACACGGCGGGTCTTTAGTGGTACTGAGCTCGAACTCGTGACAAGACAAGCCATGATCCGATACCTATACCACTCGGCTACCGGGGCCGACCACTACACCGAATGGGCGGTACAAAATACTCGTAACTTCAAGAATCGCTACTTGCTCTCTCGTGGGTCCAGCAAACGTTTCTATTTCTTGGGCCGTTGAAATTCATTTCTGATTCCAGCGCCATGGTTAATCAAAACTTAAAACCTTTGCATTTTACTTCTGTTTTTTTCAGTCGTTATTGGTCCCGTGTGTGATAGTTGGATCCCATATATTTCTGGGTTTTATTTCTAAAGGAAACGAAGTAACGTTTTTTTGATCCGTTAGCTTAGAGAGAACGGACGTTGTTGGAACGCCCGAAGCGGCCTACCAGGTGTGTACCACTGCAGCAGCGAAAGTGCCCAGGGTCAGGAAGCCCGTCGTCCTTGAGTGGGGTCCGCTTTTCGAAGGAAGTGCAAAAAAGTTGGTCAGATGTGTCATTAGGCTGTCAGCCCCGAGGACCTTTTCCCAGGATGTCACTGACTGGCCGAAGCATCCAAGGCGCTGACAGATGCTTTGGAACTATTTTCCGTCAGGGGGAGCGCTTTGAAATGGGGATTATTTCGGCGCCAATCGGGAAGTTTATCTTAACTCTATGGAAACTTGTACATTCCTTTTTTAAAATGGGCTCTTTTTTTTTGGAACATGATTTTGACGTAAGGGACGCTTTTGGCAGCGATACCCCAAACCGCGGGGCCCCATACGCCCCCCGAACCTTTTTTAAAAGGCCCCGGGCGGCCCATTGTCGGGGAAAATTTAATTTTTTGAACATTGATTAAAAAATTGGGTGGGAAATTCTTTGTCAAGAAATCAAACATATCGTACGGGTACGAATTGATATTTTTTTACTGTTTTGAACGGTTATGGTTAGTGATAGCACACAACTGTGGAGTAGCGACAATTTTATCTGTGGAAGTAATTTTTAACTATCCTTCATATCTTGCAAGCTAAAAATATTCAAAGAAAATATATCGTTTCAAGACGATTTTGACTATTTTGTAGTGAAAACCAAACATGGATCGAATTTTATGATTTGTCAGAAAGTGCTGTATTTAATCAGAATCATTCAATGACTTTTCCCCAAAAGATCTCTTTCAAGGGGATAAATGGTTTCTTGAATAATCTTTGCCACAGCAACGAAGTGTTTTGTCAGTGGTCATATCACAACGGTAACAAACACATCCTGTGAAGTTTGTTATATTATTGGTAATCCTATGAAACCGTTTACTGATACAGAAATTGTGAAGGAGTGTTTTTTAAATGCTTCTAATTTAGTGTTAGTAACAAAAAAAATGTATAAAAAATAATACTTAAAAAATGTAAAACGGGAGTGGAAAATTGATCAAAATATTATTACATTTTAAACTTTTAATGTTATCTTGGTCTTAAAGCATCCCCCCTCCTCCTCCATTTATCCTCATGCTGCGGCCCGAGTAAAATAACATATGAATGCGGCCCGCATGAAATAGCTGACATATATATGCGGCCCAGCAGAAAAAAAGGTTGAGTACCCCTGCTTTACGGCGTAGGCCAACTGGGCCCAGGGCCTCGCCCTCGGTGTGGACCTCGTTTTGTTCTCGACTCAGTCTTACTAAGATCGTGATCCGGATAATTTTAATGGTCAAAAATTATTCCCGAACATATATTCTCCAAAAAAAACAGCGAATTTCAAACTGCATGTCAACTGGCAAAAGTGGTAAAACTGTATTATTATGTGATGACCAATGTCCACATGTCTGGGCTTAGGCCAATTACCATAAACAATCATTCAACTCATTGAGTCAAAATGCGGCCGGCGGTCGAGCCTTTCTAGGCTTGTGAGATTGTGAGTCGTGCACATTTATTTGTTTCAAAAAGTAATCATTCACAGCTTTTTTTTTGTAAATTAATATTTATTTTATATATTTTGCCCATAAAAAAAAATCTACAGGGAAAACAAGAGTGGGGGGAGGGGTGTTGTAATTGTCCAGAATTAGATAGTTTCAACTTTCAAAAAGTAATTTTACATTAAACTTAATAAATTTTAATGACATTTTCTAACTTTAAGTCTACAAGTAATTTTAAACATACATTATTTTATAACTAATTTTAAGGCTGTTTTCGCCATATGTACGAGAGCGTGAACTTGAGGCATTTTTGTCTGTCCGAAAAGCGTCAATTTTTATAAAAATTGTGACATTGTAACTCATGCATTTCTTTATAATATAGTGTTTTTAAAATTTCAAAATATTTCATAAATAATTAGTTTTTCCTTTAAATATGTGAAGGGATAGCTCATTTAACACTATGGTATAGGAAACAAATTGCAAAACAAATTTTAAAAAAGAAAAAAATGTGTCAACTCGGATAAAAATGAGTAGTATGATAAAATAAGCGGTTCTCTACAGGATAGTGTAGCCAGAATATAATATTAATGTTTGTGTGTGTGTGTGTGAGTACTTTTATATCTGAAAAAGTATTCCGAATTCAGCCCCTATTCTTTAACATTAGCCGAAGATAGCCTTAAGCATCTTAGCACATATGTCCTTAAATTTCTGGCTGGTGGAAAAGTCTATACATTTTGTTTGAAAAAATGTTTTAACTCATAATACGCCTCACATTTGTGCAGTGTATTAAGACCTAGTTTTTAGGAGTATTTTCTTTACACTGTAATACGCGTCGAATTGTTTCAAATGATTTTTATCATTTCATCACACGAAAGTCCAAAAATATTTTTTTAAAAAATTGGGAGGAAAAAAAATTAAATCTCAAGAGAAAAAGTTCGTTCAATAGAAAATGCACTTCGCTATTGGGTGGTTATTTTACGAAGAAAATAGTAAAATGCTCTTGTTCCTGGAAAAAGTTCTTGAAATAGAGAAGTTATCTAAACGGGGAGGTCCGCGACTGTAGTTCCCCCACACTTTTTATGTTTTGTATTTTTTCATCTCAATTGTATTTTTAACGCGTTATACTAAAATGAAAAATTTTATGTTGATTGGATTTGTTTATAAATATGAGGGGAACGCTATAACAACTCTGAACGCTCTAATCACATGAATACAATAGGTGTGGGGGGGTTCTGAAAACGTGTTTGGAGTGCTATAAACGGGTGTATATACATATTCCAGCATCCCCATGACTGAAAAAAGTTTCCACTTTGTGGATGGTGTCATAACCCTTGACATTGGATTCGGAGAGTGAGTCCTCCTCGGTTACCGTTAAAAAAGAGAGGAGAATCGCTTTTACTCTGCAACCGTGACCTCGAGGAGAGTTTCTTTTCGCACGCATTTCTGGGTCAGGCGGAAACGAACCGACTCCCCAACAAAAAAAAAGGGAAAATCAACAGGTAGGGGACTCTGTACATTTTTAGGATGGTTCTGTCGGGGCACGCGAGCTTCCGGTCACGAATGCTGCCCGTCACGTGATTCTTTCCTGTTTTTAAAAATATACTCTGTGACAGCGCGAACGGACCGTTTTTTGACTCGTTAGTTGCCAGGGCGAGACTAGATGTAAATGCTCGGGGCGCAGCGTCAAGAGTTCCGCGCTGCTCTCATCCCGGGAATGTTCAAAAGTCATGCTACCGAATTACTGGGCGTTGGTGACAGATTTCGTTGGTTCGAATCGCGGTTCTTGATAGGTCACGAAAGGTACCGCCCTTCGTCTCAGAAAGGAACTAGCCATAACCCGCTCGCTTCGCTGAGTATTTCATAATGTTGTGCATGTTTATGTTTATATAAATTGATATTTAAGTCCTAGCATGAAGCGTTCGGTTGTGTTAAAAACATTATAACTATCACTCTTGATTTTTTAAAAAGGACTGGATTTTTAAATAATAAACCTGAAACTGAAGTAGAATTTTCCATTGCGCTCCAGTAACCCGTTTCCCCAAAGTTTATTTGCGCAAAACCCATTTTTAGTGGATTGCTACTTCACAAAATAAACATGTTTGCCAATTTTAAAGCATACATCTAATAGTTTAAAAACGATTTTTTTTAATCAAAAAGTTCTCGTAACCCCCTTTGAGAGTCGATTTCCTCAAGACCCTTTCTTAGCATATTTTCATTCAGCCCCTCTACACGACTGGTCTTCCGTGGCACTAGGGCTTGAACTTCGATATATGTCGGGCTCGAGTCCGTTATCATGACGAAGGTACCATTGTGGCCCTGTTTCTAATAAACTAATTGAGCTTAATAATAATTTTAGAAAATTTTTTGAAGAGGTCTATGACAACAACCTCTTCTCGATTTTCAATCTTTTCGTCGTTTTAACCCCTTAATTGGCAATTAAAATTTACGCGATTCGCTCCTTTGTGCCACTTTTTTTCGCATAGGTGAGCATACATTGGGAAGGAGGGAGGGGAAGAAAAGACGCAAATAAGCAAATTTTCCTCTGAAATAAGTACTTTGCTAACACCCCCTGTAGTAGCCCCTGGGCTTCTACACAAATGTAGGCCCCCTTCTTTAACCCATAAAAGTAGATAGTGCATAGCATACGTTGTCACAAATGTACAAACCCGAAACAAATAAATGTGCATGAATTACAAATCGCACAAATAGGCTCCACCGACTGCCGCCTTTAGGCTGAATGAGGAATGAAGGTGTAGAGTGGTAGGCCCCTAGGCCTACACATGGACGACGGTCATCACATGAAGCCAGACACATCATCCGAAATTCCCGGGTTTTCGGAGAATACAACCGGAAAAAACATTAGACAATTGAAATTATTTGAATAATGATCTTATTAAGGTGGAGTTGAGAACGAGACGAGGTCCTGGGTCCGGATCCATTTGGACCATGACTTAAGGCTTCCCTTCAAATAACTCATGTGGCCGCGGTAGCCGAGTGGTATAGGTATCGAATCGTGGCTTGCCTTTGTCACGAGTTCGAGCCCAGTACCACTAAAGACCCACCGTGTAGGGCAGCGATGCACGTTAAATCTGTCGAGAGCTGAAACGTCCTCCCGTTGGTGTGGTGTGGTAAGTTAGGAGAGGGGGGTGCCAGCTCAGGTGTCGTCCACGTCACTTGATTATGGTTCAAAATGACGTGGTCCGTCGCCAAAAGCCCTCGTGTAGCTAAACAGTGCGACGTTAATAATCAATCAATCAATCAAATAACTCATCTCGCAACACTCGCATAGGATTCTTTGAGTAAACACCAGTTAACTTATTTTATTATTAGAAACATTTTTTTAAAATTTATTTTTGATATATCCCAAGCCATTCACAAAAAAACAATTTTTTTTTTATCTCGCTAGGTTATTTTCCTCTAGGTCAATTTAAGTAGATTGAGATTGCAATAATGACCGCTTTATTGTGTGTGTTGTGCCTTTTGTTTTCAGTTCCTTAGTCTGAGTTGTCAGAGTGAGTGAGTGAGTGAATATTAACGTCGCACTGTTCAGCTACACGAGGGCTTTTGGCGACGGACCACGTCATTTTGAAACATGGTCAATGACGTGGGCGACACCTAGCTGGCCCTCTAACTACCACACCACACAGCGGAAGACGTTTCAGCTCGACAATTTAACGTGCATCGCGCTCACGGCGGGTCTTGTGGTATTGGCTCGAACTCATGACATGCCTGCCATGGTCCGATACCTTAACCACGGGCTACCGCAGCCCCCTGAGTTGTCAGAAACCCAAACCTAAGCAGATACCGCATCAACACGGCCGATCTGTTACCAAACGGTCCCGGGTTGGAAAGAAGTTTGACTTCGGTCAGTTTCATTTCAAAGTGTGTTTCCAATGTAAATGATTTGTGGTTATTATTATTCAACTGTAATAACGGTTCAAATAAGAAAAGCAATGCAAGAGCTGAAATTTTTGCTTTACCTGTCGTGTTACATGCTGGATATGTGTCTTCACTTCACCTCCATTCCCTTCCTGCAACTTTGACCGAGTGAAGCGGGAATCAACGGTCGCTACTAGAGGGGGCAGGTGTCTCGTCCCCTAGGGGAGGGAGAGGGGCGCTCTGAACATCTGCTCCAAGGTGAGCACAAAGGCAACCCGACCCGTCTTGCCATGCGATTGACCAGTTTGTTGAACCGTCTCTTGAAGAAATGCAAGCTTTAGTAAGTAGTGTCCCTTTAAAAACATTTTTCATTTACAAATTCAACTGTTATATAGCTCTATTCAATAACCCCTAATAGTTCAATATTCAATGTTTTTTTAATTTTGTGGATAAGTCAATAAAAGGAATTTTTCATTCGTTGATTTTTTGGGAAAACTTTTTGCGCGAGTAAGCTATTGCATTTCTGAGCTGTCACCTCAGTAGCTGAATAGTCATGAGGTCGCGAACTCGTGGACGGCGTTGTCGAGTCACGGATTCGATACTTTGTTCCATTGAAGAGGGCACGTTAAATCTGTCGAAACTAAAAGTACTCTCGTTGGCGAGTCGAGGGCTCGATGTCGTTTAAAACCAGCCGCTTGTGGAAGGGCGGATGCGCGTTAAATCCGACCGAGCTCAAAGTCTTCACGTTGACGTAGCGTGGAAGTTCGAAGAGTGTGATTTGATGGGAGTGCGTTCAAAATGAGGAGGTACGTCGCCAGTGGCTCTCACATTTTTTCTTTCGAATTCGATGTTAAAATACACGCACTCAACCCGACCAAATAATACCCAGATTTAATATGTTTTTTTAAAAAATTTCCAATGGGGTTGCGGATTGGTATCCTACCTTTGCAAACATTCCCGGGGGTTATTGCGGCACCATTTTGGTGGAATACCAATCACCGAAAAGTAATTTTGACGCCCAATTTCCTTCCCAGAGGGAGGCACCTGAGCTCTGACGATGCAAAATGGTAGAATTTAATTTTGCTGAGAGCACCCAAACCAAACAGACACTCTAGGAATCTTTTCCATGCTGCATAATCAAACGACAAGTAAGCAATCCACAGACTTGAGCCGGGGTCGAACCCGCAACCTTAGGCGTACAAGGCGCCAAACAAACTACGACATTTTGAAAAGTTTGCTAAATAAATCTCGTAGCAATTTTAATTTATGAAAATTATATTTTTAGGATTTTTCTTCCTGGATTTTAATTTCACAACCGGTCAACTGCATTTGACTATGGCTGAATGAAATTTCCTCTCCAGTTCCTCATTTGAAAAGATAAGGCAATTGGGAAAATCTAAAAGGGGTTGTCTTGAAAAACTTTCTTTTGATTAGTTCGTTCGAGAAAAGAAAGGAGAGGGGGAATGTACTTATTTATCAAGGTATCGCGACATTTTAATCCACCGTCACTGCGACCGCAGATTGCGAGAGTTGGAAAGATCAGACACCTGGTAAACGAAAGCGTGACTGGGGGGAGGGAAGGGTGGCGTGTCGCAACATCCTTAGCCCCAGGGTCTGAGCCACGCGGGGTTCTCATTAGCCCGTGCTTTTTGGGGGGGGGGGACGCCAACAGGAAACGAAGGAGGAAATAAAAAACAAGATGTAACGTCTCTGCGCGCATCTCGTGATTAATAAGTTCGTGTTGTGTTTGATCCTCGTCTACTGTGCAGATACCGTAAGAATCGGTTTGGAAATGTATTTATCCCTCTCGAGATTTGTGTCTTTTCTCCTTTTTCTTTCATACTGTTTGTGAGCTTGAAATTGTATCATTGTTCCCACGCTCTGTTGTATGGAAAGGAGTTAAAATAGTGGGGAAGGGGGTGGAATGAATTTAAATTTGTGTGTACGGTAGAGGTGAGATTCCGCGATCTCTGATCATTCGCCTAGTAACCAACGAAATTTTTAATTTCTGTTTGTGCTGGTTTGCTTGCTTTACCCATTAGGGAAATGGCGTTAAATATTTTTGGAATTTAATGTTAATTCCAACCTCTTAATTTACTAAGTTTTTGCTTTCAACTTGCGTTAGCATTTAATATTAATTTTTAATGTATGTTATCCACTGCTCAGTTCATATTAATCTTATTACATAATGAATCAGTGCTGTTTTTTTAAAACAATTTATATAATGCTCATTTCAAACATAAATTATTTAAATTTCTCGCACGATTGTAGTATATAGATAACTGTATGCTTCCATAAGTTAGCTTTAGAAAGGAGGTTAATAATAATATATATATATATTTTTTATAAAAATGTCTAAAATATATAAAAAAAGGGGAAATGACAGAGACCAATAAGAATTAACCAAAAGCTGTTCATAATTTTAAAGGATTCCTGTTTGAATTTCATTGGAATCTGTTCTGTCTTCATCATTGTTATTATTTGAGAAAGAAAAACATTTGTTTCTTTCAAAAAAAAAAAAAAAAACGTATTGAATTTTAAAAAATCAGTTTTCTATCCTTAGAGAGTAAAAAAACTGCCGATGTTTTGCTGTTTAGCTGCATTCACATAGACTCAACTTAATAAATTAGTTCGTTGTAATTCGTATTTGTAGTTCTTGATTTGTGTGGATTCAAAACATTTTTTCATGTTTTCCAAATTTCTGTCCGAGGCTGCGTTTTACGTATCACTAGATAAGTTAATTAAGATATTGTCAGTTTACCTGAACAGATTTTGGTCTTCAAATATTACCCGTATGTAGTGTTTTTATGTTTGAAATGAGCTTCGACTCGATTGCTTAAGGGAGCAACCGAGCGACGATTTCAATTCATAATAATAGAGAGAAAAAGTCCATATTTTTAATTAAAACCCTTTTATAAGCTTCTTGTGTGTAACGGAATCTTTGAACTCAATTTTTACCCACTTTAAAAGTTCAGGTGAATTCAAAATTTTGCTCAGCTTGTCCAGGACCGATGACAATACAAGAATTTAATAATTTTGTTCTATTGTCTTGATCAGGATCATTAGGATTAATGATTTTCCATTTTCAGATCCCATCCCGCATCTGGCGATTAATTCAAGATTTGGCGACTAAAAGATTTAAGTTACAATTTAGTTTGATTAACAATAAAAGAGAGTTTTTTAAACTGTAATTTATTAGTTATCAGGAGTACTTTCCACGAGGCGTCAAATCTACGTTAATTAACAAGGAGAGAGGGCAAAGGTCTTGGAGTCACGGATTTAGTTTCCCTGTTGATGAAGATATAGGGGCCACTACTGAATAATTTTTTTAGATGTTTGCAAATGAAGATGCAATTCTCTCGAAATACAAAGCAGCAGATGCCTATACAACAATACTGCAATCGTTCCATGCGCGAGATGCTTCTCGAAATTATGTTTCATTTGCTTTTATGACAAGTTCACCATTGTAAGGACAATGAGGGGTGAGAAGCTAGTCATATTCTTATACTAATTCTTTTCATCTGATAAATGTTTTATTTATTGTTTCCAGGCACGATTCAATAGCAGTTCAAGGGCTTTTCTCCTGTTCTTCTTGCGAAATGCTTTTATTGTTTTGTAATAAATATTATTCTGTACTATACGAATGATGACAAATAGAACTCTCTTATAAGGTTTATAGTCATTATAGACATTTCATTTCCAATTTATTTAAACTCCGTCATGTATCTTTATATGTAAAATAAAAAAAAGTTATTCACCCTCCACGGACTCGATCCTGGTTCTTAACGACGAGGAACACCGATCCGTTGTTGCTACTAAAGCCAATGCGTGCAATCGTTTGCTACAGAATTGAATTGAACGAGTGATTCGGTTCTTCAATTGCAAACATCTAAAAAAGGATTGAGTAGTGGTCCCTATGTCTTTATCATCTGGGAAACTAAATCCGGGGCCCCAAGACCTTGCACTTTACTTGTAAATCGAAATCAGCGATATTCTCATAGAGGTAGGGATTGCAATACTGGCATACCGAATACCGGTATTTTGAGCCATTTGTACAGTTTTGTAATACCGGTATTCACAAGTTTAAATACCGTTTTGTCGGTATTTACTAGAAAGGAGGCCGGGCGAAACTATCCTGTAACAGCTCAGAGAGATACTGCACGCGCGCAGGATTCGTAGTCTGATATTCGTATCTGTGAAAACAAGGTTGTAGTTGTGAAGAAAGTGCGTAATATTTAGGTACTTTTTTAAATTGGCGAGTTTGTTATTCACATCGTATTTGCATATCGTACTTTAGGATTCGAAATATTTTTCAGATTTATAATATATATATTAATAAATAATAACCCATAATAATGAATAAGAAAAACTTTAAGAAACAAAAAATCAGTTGATAATACTTCGGTTTGTGTTTTCATTATTTATAGGATGAAAACGACAGACTGAATAGTGATATTTACACTTTTTTTGTGATTTAAATAAATACGATGTTCTTTAACTTTCTTCGTGATTCTTTATATACTGCTATATTTTATAAGCTACACATTATTTTTTGTGATATTTACACTTTCTAATAAAACAATGAAATGCCTGTATTTTCATTCTCTAAAATTTCTGTACGGTATTAAAACCGGTATCCCGGTATCAAGACCTAAAAAAAATACTGAATACCGGTATTTAACTTTTAGTCCGATATTGCAATCCTTACTCATAGGGCTATCTCCTGTCCGCTGTGGTGCCGAGATGGCTAAAGGATTTCGAAGGAATAATAGGCATCGAGACCTTTAATGTGCCTTTTTGACTTTATCCAGGTCTGTCGCCGGTAGCTTATTATACAGGTATACTTCAGGTCGGATGGACTCTAAAACCAGTGGCGTCTCCGAACCTGCTTTTACCAGTATCGCATGATTTATTGTCAAGAAGACGGATCTGCGCGCGTTATCGAGAGTGATCGCGGACAAAAGTGAAGTCGCATCCTGATCCGCATTGTTCGCTGGCCCGCATTCCTGCTGGCCCAGAAAGGCCCCGGCCCGTGAGAATTGCTCGCCGATTCGCTGGGCGCCCGCTATGCCGAGCCGCCTTCGGGGTTGAGCTTTCCCTTTCGGATCTCTGCCGTGGACGAAAGCTCTCCAAAATAATCGACCCCGAGGCATTTCGATATCTGGAGAAAGTGATTAGATCTGCAGGTGAGTGCGCCATTTTTATCTTTTTGTCTTGGCTGCATGGAACGACATTGGAAGGTTTTTTTCTCTCCTTGGGATCAATTAAAGAACCCACTAGAGAAATATTGGATAAATTCTTTTCTGCCTGTAATGGATATAAATGCTTCTGAATAATGAGGAAAATGAAATACTTTCTGTGTTTTTTGTTTTGTTGGATGTGTTTCTCCAAATGCCCATTTCGTAGATATAATGCATTTGTTTATTTTTATGAACTGTTTTGTAATCATCGAATGATTATTCCATTGCAAATATATTTCGAATAATGTTTGATTTAGTTATTTTTCTTGGAACAAACTGTTTTTATGACATTCTATTTTGTGAAATTTTCCGGGAACCAAGAACATTTTACTGTTTTTCTCGTAAAATAACCTCTAAATGACGAAGTGCATTTTTTATTCAACCAACTTTTTCTCTGGTAAATCGATTTTTTTCTCCCTATTTTTAAAAAAAATATCCTGGATATTTCAAATGGTTCTTTCTTTTAACACATTTTATGGTGATCAATGGTCTTGAACTGGTTTTACCAAAGGTTTAAATCACATAGAGAAATACAATTGCCGTAATTTTTCAAATAAAAAAATAAAATTAGCAGATTTTACCACTAATGAAATTTAAGGACGCTTGTAGTAACGTATGCTTAAAATTTCGGGTTATAAAATAATTATGTTAACAATTACTTTTAAGCTTAAAATTAAGAACTGCCATTAAAATTCATAAACTTTGATGTAAAATTACTTTTCAAAGTTGAAAATACTGTCTATTTCTGGGCAATGTTTTTTTGTTTTGTTTCGTTTGTTGATTTCTTTTTGATGGGTAATATATATAAAATAAATACATATTAATTTACACAAAAAAAAGTGTGAATAATTGCTTTTTTAATAATATATGGTGCTTAGGAATTTAAAATTAGTTTAGTGTGCTTTTTAAAGTATATTAAAAGAGGAATCTCTATTTAACGAATTTTCTACAGAACCAATTTTGTGTGTGTGTGTGTGTGTGTGTGAGGGATTTATAGGGACTTAATTAAATAGAGGTCCGACTGTGTTTGTTTATCAGACATTTTAAGATCTAATTTTTGTTCGTTGAGAGATCTAGAACACTTACCATTTTTTCCCCCTTTTGTCAAGTTTATTGAATTCAATGTGACAGAACTACTAACCCCTTTTTGATTTCTCCATCTTCTAGAGCAGTGCTTCTTAACCTTTTTATCGCTGTGGACTGCTCAACATTTGATAATGTTACCGCGGCCCGCACAGGGTGAGACACGTTGATTGTTTATATTTTAGATTGTTTTCATTTAACAATTTTAATTTAGTTACACTATAAATATGCCTTCAGAATAAAATATAGTTACACAAAAAATGAATAAAAATTATTAACATGGAATATAAAGTGATTTTCTGTGGAAAGTTGAAATGCACCACTTTAAATAAAATGGCAATAGTTTCAATGTTCTTTAGGCGGCCGGCACCATTTGATCCACGGACCGGGGGTTGTGGAACACTGTTCTAGAGGACGGCATATTTTTGGGTTTGAAAATTCCCGTTTGTTTTTGTATGATTTAAAAAAATAGAGATTACCTCTTTATATTAAATGTTTCCACACTACATTTCATCTGCACCAATGAAAACACGGCTTCGACTTAATAATTTGTAGATAAATTAGTTGTAATTGTCAATATGTTATAGTGTAGACCAGGAATGGCGAACCAACGACACACGTGCCATACGTGGCATGGATGGCACGTGACACAATATTTTGGGCACCCCACGAATGAAAATGGTTTGCATTTTAGTTCAAAGTAACTAAGTTCACAATATGAAGTATTACGATCAAACGCGAGTGATTCGTTGCGGTGCAGCGGGGAGTACACTTGTTTGTTAATGTCTTGCCTTAGTTATGTCGTGCAAAACAATTGCTATTGATGATAAGTTTGTCAACGCATAGCATAGTACATTTCGTTGACACAACTGCATTTTAAAGATTATTTCTGTTATATTTCCAATTTTTAACCTTGTTGTAGACTGTAGAATAAACGAGAACGAGACACTTGAGCTCACACCCCCTCTCCTCTCCTAACTTCCACACCACACCCACGGGAGGACGTTTAAGTCTCGACAGATTTAACTTGCATCGGGCCCCTCTGCACGGCAGGTCTTCAGCGGTACACTGCTAGAACCAATGACACGCCGGCCCCGAGGCCGTTACTTTGACCACAAGGCTTCCACGGCCACTCAAAAACGAACGAGAACAAGACATTAGAATGGCATTATGTGTAAGGAAAAGCGTATTTCGTGTTCATTTCTTGGTGGCTAACAGCAGTGCCGATTGAAGCTCATTTCGGGCCCTGGGCTCAGAAGATTTACAGGCCCCTTTGGTACTTGCGGATACTAGGAAAATCTGGTTAAGTTGAGCTTATCTGGGAGTGACCGCGGTAGCCGAGTGATATAGGTATCGGATCGTGGCTTGTCTTATCACGAGTTCGAGCCCAGTACCACTAAAGACCCGCCGTGTAGGGCAGCGATGCACGTTCAATCTGTCGAGAGCTGAAACGTCCTCCCGTGGTGTGGTGTGGTAGTTAGGAGAGGGGTGCCAGATCAGGTCGTCTCACGTCACTTGACCATGTTCAAATGACGTGGTCCGTCGCCAAAAGTCCTCGTGTAGCTGAACAGTGCGACGTTAATATTCAATCAATCAGCTTATCTGGGATCCTGTGCGTCCGCCTCAAGTGCCCAATGGATAAAACTGCACTGACTAACACTCAAGTTAAATATTTAGATCCGATATGTGCAATGCAAGTTTTATTCTCGCGTATCGCTAGTAAAGAGAAAAAGCATTCTAATATTAGTGTGGTGAGGGAAACTATCTTGAATCGAAGCTTTATTGTCACAGTTAGGCTTATCGAAAGATTTATTTTAAAAAAGGGGGGGATGACATACGACATGGGTGGAGTCAAAACTCCTTCCGCGGGGGTCTGATCTGGTTCCTCACTTTCCCATACATCGAATTATATTCCAGGTTAAAATCTTTCATTGTTGTGTTCAACGACGTTTTCCTTTTGTCGACATTCTTGTCCATATCTTACCAACCGTCCATTTCTTCCCACGCTTGAGGGTAAAAGATGAGGGGGGGAGGGGTGTTATTTATGATGAAGCAAAGAAAAAGGTTAAGGAATAGAAACTTTCGCCATTTCGGGAAGACCGTTCCCCTGTTGGACAGAAAAGGATTGCTCACTACCCCTCCCCTTCGCAACGTGGAGAGGGTGGGGGTGGAATGCTTCAACAAACACGATAGGGGGTTCAAATGTCCTCTAATGGCTCGTGCGAGTGTTAATTGCATCTCATCGCAATCATCCCTCTTCTTTTCTCCCCCGATAAGGAATGCCCCTTCCACCCTTTTGATGACCCTCGAGCTTTCTAAACCCTTCAACCAACTGGTAGAGTGCATGAGGGGTGATCAGATTAAAAGTGAAAAAAAAAAGTAGAGCCAAAACATCACAACCCTTTGAAGCGACGGTTTTTGCCCAGTCGGTTCGCAATGATCGCGCCGGGCTCGATCGTTTTTATTTTACTGTTTATTTATCTTAGCTCCCATCCTGCATACACTATACAGTTAAAATGTTGTTCTTACTAATGCCACCTGTTTAACGGTGTCAGATCGAGGCCCACGAAATTCATCACGGTCAAGAGGCTAGATGTACGCCTGTCGTTATCCGTAGCTTTGAGCACCATATAGGGAGGGAGCAGTACGATTCGGCTCGGTTCCACCCCGATTTTGAGGGAGAATACTCTGGAAGTGGCCAGGGGCTTCCCACCTCTCTTCCCCTTCCAACAATCTTTAAGCTCGACGGCTATGTAGAATAACCCCCATGCCGCAAAGGCACTCTACATTTACAAACATCCATGCCTTCTCCGGGATTTGAACTCAGGCCCTAAGGCACAGTAGTCAGTGTCACTCATCGCTATACCGAATGGGCGGCATGAATTTTATATACAAAGTATAAACGTGCCTGTTACTGTACACAAACTAGTTAATACTTATTTTTTGGGATTTATAAAAATATTCCTATTAATTAAAAATAATTTGAATTATAGGGTGTTTCTCTCTCTTCTCTTTTGAAAACATTGTCTCACATTATACTAATTGCAAACGCTTTAATTTTAATCGACCCTAGAGATATGTATAAAACTGATTTTTGAAGGAAATGGTAATAAGTATGATGTGGGGAAAAATTATTACAAATAAAACCAATTTTTTTTAATTAGGAAAAGAATGTCAAAAATGTGGGGTAAATTTTATAATTTAGCATTCTAAAGTCGTTTTAAAGCTCAACCACTCGGATCGTTCCGCTTTTTGTTTTAAAACCGTGTTCATCTGTGTTGAAGTGTTCTCTGTCCAGATTCATGAGGGTCAGAGGGAGTTGGACGGAGTTGTATTTTTTTTCCTTTGTGAAAGAATGCGAAAAATGTGGTCTGAAATTTTCATTGGAATCTTGATCTGGTTTCGTTTTCCGAACCGAATGGAAGCTGAACTGGGAGAGCTTTTTAAAAAAACGCCCACCGCTTCTTTCATAAATGGTAGGGGGGATGGCAACGGGCGAACGTGATCCGGTGCTCTGACGTCACACCTCACTCGTGTCAAAACAAAGCGGTGGATGCTACAACTTTTTTAATGGCGCAGGTGCTGTGGGGTCAGATAACAGTTTTTCCAAGATGGACTCTTCTTCTTTACGCTCGCGCTGTGCGTAGGTTAGTGGAGAAATTTTCTCTTTCATCTCTCGATAACATTTTTTTTCTTCTTTTCCCGCGTCTTGTATTTTACGAGAGTGGGAGATAGAAAAAAATCTACAGCAGAGACTCGCGAAAAGGCGCTCGTTTTGTTTTATTTTTCGTGAACAGTGATTGGATCGTGAGTTGAGTTGTTTTGCAGTCACGTTTTTGTTTATTTTATGAATCATCTATTCCCTCTCCCCCCACACATACTCCATACTTAGAGTGGTTTACAAAAGTGAATAATTTTTGTTCCATACGATATTTCTGGGAATTTCTAAGTTCTTCTAAAAACACATATATGAGTTTCTTTTTTAAGACTTTTTCTTTCTATAATGGCTGAAAGGCAACTTAATGCACGTAAGGGGTCTTTTTTTTTTTTGCCCAAAATGTTCCAAAAAATGACACATTTTTTATTGCATGTAACTAAGCATAATACTTAAAAGAATGCGAAAATGGAAGAATTTTATTGTAATTTTCAATTTTAATGTTTTCATACTATTTATATATATTATTTTATAATTGTGTGTGGAGCAAAAAAAAAAAACCTAAATGTTTACTTTTTATAATTACACTTTGCATGCTATGAAAAATGTTTCAAAATATCTTAAAAGAATTTCTCTCATACTTACAAAAAAATCATGTTCGTACCGTTTTTTGAAACGGATGAGGATTTTGTGTGTGTGCATGTACACAATTTGAAGCATGGTGTAATACAAACCCTTACATTACAATGGGGACAAAAATAATATCGGCTTTTTTGGATTATCTTTCCATTTTCATTTCTTCTCAAACAACAAATTGCACATTGTTTTGACAATCCCCTTTCTTTTTACATATAGTTTCAAGAATCTAAATTCTTGCCTTCAATGAAAAATTCCCACCTTCACACAAAGAAAATCCCCGAGGAGAGGTATTTCAGTACCATGGATAAACTGCATCCTCTTAAAAAAACACTGGCACTAATAATCTGACTATTGGAATTAAAAATACGTGGAAATTATAAAGATAGAAAGAAGGAAATATCAGTGCCCGTTCGGTGAACGGGCAAACCAGTGAAGGGGCTAAGACTTTCTTCCTAACATTAGGGTCTTGCAGAGGAGGTGGATGCACGTTAAATCTAATACGGCTCAATGTCCTCCCGTTGGGGTGGTGGGTTAGGTTGGAGATGGTAATGCCAGCTCAGGTGTCGTCTTCGTCCCATCATCGAGGTTTAAAAGAACGAGGTCCGTGGCCAATAATTCAAGTGTTGCTAAAAAATGCGACGTTAATTTAACAAATCGTAACATTTTTTATTAGGGAAAAAATATTCATATTCACAATACGAATACAACACATACCCCGGATCCATAAGATGTCATAACCATCATGAAATATACGCAATTCTTTTTCTGAAAAAAATTTTAAAGATATCTCGCGTACTGCGAATGAAGACAACAATAAATGGCGTCATGAACGTAGTGCCTTTTAAATCAAGCTAGTTATAAGATGGTGGAAATGGAATATATAAAGATAATTAAGTTTATTAAATAAATATTTTCCTGTCCGATCGATAAAGGTGTACCTAATTGTTGGTTGTGAAACATCGAATATGAATTGTTATATCGACGGAGTATTTCTTCGTGATTTCGTCCAAGATTCCTACCTTATTTTCTTTTTACTTTGATTCTTATTAATTTTTGGTCAATCGACCTGAGTGTTTTGTAAGGTCCGTTGGAGTCAGCTCCTGCTCATTGGCGATTCCATCGGTTGCAGGTCAGACTGCCGCCACTCCCCCTCCTGCACTGGAGATTGGTTAGGAAACTGGTTTCTCACTTTTCACGGTCATGTGGCGGGTTTATTTTTAGTAATAATTAACGGATAGTTAGAGGCGATGTGCTCAGTGGTTTCTTCCTTTTTTTTTTTGATTTATGTTCGCTGCGAGTGTCGGATGGTTTAAAATTATTCAGCTTTCTTCCTTTGTGAAGCGTTTCGTTCTGTATACTAAATGAATATTCTTTTTAAAAAAATTTCAACATTTTGTCAGGATCTATTGGGCGAAATTTCCTCTCATTGCGAATCGGATTATTTTATTAAAAAATGAAGGTAGCCTTCTTCTATCGTCCAGCCGTTGAAGCCGCTTCTTTCTTACTTTTTAATAAATGCACACATCTCGAGGCCGAGTTGTACAAAACATTGTTACATATTTTTTTAAAAAAAATGCATTGTTTTCTTGTTGAGAGCTTAGCCATTTTGTGGTTTAAAAGATCATAATTTTGTTAGATTAGTAAATGATACTTGGTAGAGGGGAAAAAATGTAGTTTCTTTTGTGCTCTTGTGTGTAATTTTTCCCATTTAGAAAATAATTTCTCCTACCTAAGCGATGTTTAAATCAGGGCTTAGAACCGTAAATTTTTTTTTCGTTCTGGCTCTACTAAAATATATATATAAATATACCAGTACAGGTTCCGGTTTTCTTTTCGACCAAAAATAGCGGTTTTTCGGTTCAATTCCGAATGAATCATTTTTATTTTATGTATATTCTTATCTTAAATCATTTCGTTCATTCAATTAAATTAAACCTGCCTTCTACAAGTAGTTTCGAGCGAAACTGTAAAACAGAAAAATACGAGTGAACATCAAAACGGAAAATCGAGAAACAATGTACATGTAATGACGATAATTATAGGCTTGACGGTTAAGTGGGATAATATTGATAAGTCGGTTACAGTATATATCGAAGAAGATATATCGAAGTATATGTATATGAAGATATATCGAAACAAAATAAACCGATTTTTGCCCCGGTTCAATTTAGGTTCGAAGCCCTGGTTTAAATCGTTACTTATCACTAAAAAGTACCGTAAAATCCGGCTTATAACGTGAATTTTTAACACAAAGAATGAGATCGAAATTTAAGGGTGCGCGTTATACGCCGGCTATAAAAACGATAGCTTTAAAAAATTACAAAAAAATAGCGAAATACTGTTTATTTAAATAAAATCATATGCCTTGTGAACTAAAAGAGTTAATAGTTCTTAGAAGTATACTATATTTTCAAAAGCCTGGGATAATACCGGAATAAAATGGCTTCAAATAAATAGAAAGTATTTAATTAATGATTGAAAATTTTCTACGCCAACTTTTGTTATTGTTGTAACAGTTACATTGTTACAACAATAGAGATTGTCATTGTTGTAACAGTTACATTGTTACAACAATAGAGATTGTCATTGTTGTAACAGTTACATTGTTACAACAATAGAGACGAACCTAAGTTAGCGTTAAAAACCAGTAATTACTTTCATTAATGAATTAATATTTGAAAAAACTGTATTAACATCATGTGTCATTCACTACAAGTTAAAAAATATATATATATATATTTGAGTTTGATTGGACGAATAGAAATTATTTTATTAACGACTGAAAATTTGAACAAGATAAATAAGTACAATAATATATAGAGAGAGTGAGCTAATAGTAGGAATTGAAAAAGGGGGTACGCGTTATACGGCGAATTACCTAAAAATTAAAAAACGCAGCTTGAAAGTATTGGTGCGCGTTATGTATGCCGGATTTTACGGTAAATATTTAAAAAAAAGCGCATCGGTCATTGGTTGAAATTCAGTTTCTAGTGGCCGATTACTAATTGAAACCCTTCGAGATCGGTTGATTGTTAACAATTTACTTCGAAGCAGTGCGACGCACGCCATTTTGATTGACTTGCAAGTGACGAGGACGACACTTGAGTGAACATCACTCTAAACTTCCACTTCACATGTAGATTGGATGCTGGCTATTATTTATATTTGGAGATATACTTTGTTTGGCTGGTTGAAGAAGAACAGACGATGTTGGAAAAATGAATCCTTTCTTTTAAGTATCCGTAAATAGATTTAAAAAATCCTTTTTTTTCAGTACTCTTCAGTTCTGTGGTTTATTTTTGCATCCAGCTGTGCACAAAAAAACTAAAGTGAAATTTAAATTCATTTTCTACGTTTTAATGTATTCAAAAGTATTGAAATAGCTTACATACTTTATGTGTTTCATAAAGAAACGAATAGACAAAATAATAAATGTCAGGTCAATTTTCTTTGCATGTGTTCTGCATTGTTTGAATGGATTATTCTCTAGAACAGTGTTTCCCAAAGTGTAGTACACGTACTCCTAAGGGATACGCGTTGCATCGGAGTTTTGTGGAGGCACCGTGCGTAGCTTAAGTCCAAAAAAAGACTATTGGACGTGAAAACGCATCTCAGATTAAAATTATGATAATCTGTCATCTTAGAAGAAATGAATTCATTCTTCTCATTAATTCAAATAAATGTTATATTAGAAATAAAAATTATATATATATATTTCGTTACGAATAATCTTATTTCTCTTTTCTTATTATTTTGTGTATGTCACAAAAAAGAAAACTTCGAACTTTTTAATTGTTATTAAAATACATCCATTCTTTTTTGACGAGGAAAACTCAGCTTTATGAAAACTATAGAGGGGAGGGGGTGAATATATGTCAACAGTTAGGGAAACACTGCTGTATATAGAAAAACATCAATTCATAGGTTTTTTTTAAAAAAAATCTCATTATTAAAACGCATAAAAACTCGGATTAAAATTGATCACTGTATTTGCTGTGACACATTTGAACCCTATTTGTGTCGTCTTTGATTTTTTCCCATGACCATTTTCTCGCGCATAACGTAAAGTAGTTTGTTTTCCTAATCCTTATTTTTATCCGAATATTTTTCTATAACCAATAAAAAATATATATATAAACAGAGATCGTCAGTTTTTCATTTACCCTTAACCAGTTAAGATGCCAACTGCAGCAAGAATCCACAAAAATTGGATATTTTTTCGAAATTTCTCCCTTCAGGATCGCGAGGCTTTTCAAAGTCATTGAAACCTCGTGCATGAATGAAACGAAAGCACCCTCTTTTATTCGCAGCCCCCCTGCCCCCGAACCAACCAATCTCGAGATTTTGACGCGGGGGGTGGGGGTCCCTCTGGCTCACAATACTTTTTGGCCCACCTGTCTCCTCTCGGCATTCGAACTACGCCAAAGGAATGGAATACGAAGAATGAGCCTTTCCCTTTAGAAGCACCCCGAGAGAGGGGTGGGGAGGGGGCACTTCCGGCTGGCATAGGTATACCCACCACCTGTCGGGCTGCAGACATTCTGCTGACCTTGATTTGCGAAGAATCGTTTGGTGGAAAAATGTGGGAACGTCGACAGCGCCCGTGAGAGGAAGTGCGCCCTTCCGCGCGCCTAGGCCACCCCTTTCTTCCTACAGGTACGTGCACCCCTCCAACTAACACTCTGGAATTAAGACTCTCTTCATGTTTGTGTTCATTTCATTCCATTGTGTCTTTTGGTGGATTCTTAATTTGTTTGTGTAACCGCTTTTCTGCCCCTTAATTGGGAAGCACCCTTCTTCTGTTCGATGCTTTCTATGTTCACCATTCGAAATATCTTTTTCTGTTGGATGGACGAAGAATGTGTTGAGCGTTCGAATGCAGCCTCTCGTATTTGAACTTTAAAAGGGTTCCCCTTTATAGTTGCTTAATTATATTAGTAATTACGGTCGAGCCTCCATATAAAGGACCTCTATTTTACGAATTTCTCTATTTTGCGAAATTTTTCCTGAAACCGCACACACAAGAACATTTTATTTTTTTCGTAAAGTAACCTCCTAATAATAGCAAAGTGCGTTTTCTATAGAACGAACTTTTTTCCTCTTGGGATTCTATTTTTTCCCCCATTTTCGAATCATTTCAAAACATTAATTCAAATTATTCTTTCTTTTAGCACATTTTATGGTGATCGACTTTTTGAACTGGTTTTACCAAGTGCCTAACTCACCTAAAGCAATGAAATTGTCATAATCTTTCAAACAAAAAAACGCAAATAGGTTTCATCGGTAAATAAATTTTTAAGGATGCACGTGGTAGTGTAGGCTTAAAAAATTACTGGTTATAAAATAATGTATGATTAAAATCACTTGTTGGCTTAAAATTAGAGAAAATGCTGTTAAAAAATTCTTTAATTTTAATATAAATTTTTTTTTCAAAGTTGAAAATACAGTGTATTCCTGGACAATGTTTTTTTTTTTTTTTACTTGTTCTCCTTGTAGTTCTTTTTGATGAGTTAGATATATAGAATGACTATAATATTTTCAAAAAAAGTGTGAATAATTACTTTTATAATTTGTTTTATGTGTATATTAAAAGATGAATCTGTATTGAACGAATTTTCCAGGTAACGAACTTTTTTTTGGGGATTTAGCGACTTCGTTAAATAAAGGTCCGACTATTTAATTGTTTCTAAAGAAAAGTATATATTCGACATTACAAGACTTGTCTTCGAACCATCTATTGGATTGTAAATTAGATGTGTTGCCATCCCATAATGGTCTAATATTGAAATTTTAAAATTCCGAATGATGTTTGTGTCATATTTCATGTCCTGTATTTTTAAACGAGAGTTAGATTGAATGAAAGTAAAAATGGGAAAACCGTATTCTTGTGTCAAATGTTTTTCAGCCAGTGAGTATGATACTCCAAGTATAAACGCTCCAACTGGTACTGGAATCGGACTATTTTGTCGTTTGTGAGTTTTCTGAATTTTGCCCTGTATGCTTAACCGTCAATGGATGCCTTAAAAATTTGGGATTTTAATTCTTAAATATAAAATCGTGTCTATATAGAGTAGTATCGGAATTATAATTTTATTGGGTATGCTTTTCCTATAAATTATATCATAAAAATCCTTTTCGTGGTGTTTTAAAATTGTATTGCAAATACTATTTGTTTCTTGTTGTTTGATAGAGTTTATATATATTGTGACGTCTTCGATTGGGGTGAACCCCACCCTATCAATTCATCTGAAGTCACCCTATCTATTCATCCCCAAACAGATGTTGAGTGACAAGTGCAGGTGGCCATGGGGTCATTGTTTGTTGCGTGGATGGAGCTATTTTTGCATCTGACTGATACACAGTCCTCAATCCCATATCTTTAAGAGTTTTGAAGGGGGGTTGACTTTCGGGAATTAAAGTTTTGTTTGTTGTCGGCCTCGACCGGGCATCTGGTCTGAATTTACAATGGCTAAAGAATGGTGACAATAGGCATTCCTGTATGAAAGTCTTTAATAGGGGAAGCCTGTATGCAAATCGATGATAGAGAATAGGGCTATGAGGCCCAGGTGTGAGATGAAGGGAAAATTTTAAAGGGTTGGATGAGAGTTATGGCGCCCTTGGATTCCAGACGGACGAGGAATTGTTTGTGTTTCCCGCGCAAATGGGAACGAAAGTGTCCCGGGGACGAGGGCAGACCTTTTTTTGACCTGCCAATGAGGAAAACGAGGGGCGTGTGGTGGACCCGACCCTGGTGTTTAAAAGGGGTGAATTTTGAGAACTTGGGGGAAGAGGAAAGGAAAACTTGAAAAGACTGGAACGTTGGACGGAGAGGAAAGAAACTTGGACATAGAGCCCTGGAGTGAGACGGACGGAGCCCTGGATGGAAATAGAGAACCATGGAGTAAACTGGAGATTTACCCGGAAAAGCAAGGGATTGAGGAGTGCCTGGCGGAATAAGGATTGACCTCGAGTGAAAAAGACTGTCCGCCCGGCTTGGCCTATTTAATGAACTTTTTAATAACATATGAAGCTATTAAATACTGTTTAAATATTAAAATATGGCTGTGACAAATTTTCTTGTGTGCTGACTACTGACGACGTTACAATATGTTTGATATTAAAGAAAGGTTTTTGTGCTTTTTTTACCTTTTCAAAGTTCTCTTATTTTAAGCTTGTCATTTTCTTTTTCTTCTTTTCACTTAAAATTTATTTTTCAATTATGTTAATAGAATCCATTTTATTTTAAAAGATTTACTTCTCGCAATTTTTTATGTTAATAATTGTGATACTCCTAAATGTTTTTGATGAGTTGCGTGCATGTCATCGCGCACACGCGTGAATCGATATTCCATAAATATATTCATTTCTGAAAAACATTAGTGGTTGACGAAAAGATTTAAGTAATTTTATACAAATTTTGTTCAGTTAATGTTTTTTCTCTTCCCATGTAATTCTAGTGCTGCATTTTTTACTTCTTTTATATTATATGCATTCTATATTCGTATTATCTTCTTTATGCTTTTTGGCATAAACTATTATTTCTATTCGTTGTCTTTGTAAAATGTAAAAATGTGTGCACTGGATAGTCAAAAAAAAAAACAAAAAGTCTCAAGTTTTTACTAAAATTTTAAATATTAATTTCCGGATCTTTGGTTTTATTTAATGCTACTAGATGGGTCGTTGTTGCATAGTGGTCATGGTCACGAACTCGAGTTGAGGGGTTTATGCACGTTAAATCGGGTGAAGGCTCAAAGTCCGTTTTGGGATGATGTGGTAGTTTGGATTGGGGGTTCTGAAGTGTCGTCCTCGTCACTTGACTGGGGTCCGTCGCTAATAGTCATTGTGCTGCTTTAAAGTGAGTGTTTATAGTTAATAAACACGCTCTCGAATTGTATTGGAACAGTTCCGGTTGTTTTGGAACTGTATTAGAAGTGTTGAAAGGTAAAGTTTCAGTACATTAAAAAACCAAATTGATTCTCTGTTGCTGTTTTTTAAATTCAATAATAATGCGTAAGCATAATATTTCTGTTTACATTTAGTTTTTCTTTCTATAACACACAGTCGCTGTTATGTGGGTAAGAAATTTGTTATTTCTCTCTTTTTAATCTGTAATCGCCGATGTCAGAATCTTATTAAGTGAGAAAATATACCTCGTCAAAAATTTTATCGAATTTGTCTGTGGGTATATATTCGAAAAAAAAGAACTTTAAATTCATTTTGCTACTTATTAAGTATCAAACCGTTTTCGTCCGTGTCGATTTTAACGACGGATTTTTTTTTAAATTTCTTTTTTGTATTAATATTGTTTTTGTGTTTATATTATTATTTAATCATTCACTTATTATTTCTCATTTTAATTTTTTTTAAATTTCGTAGATATCGAATGTTAATAAAAAAAAATGTGTATTATACACTTTTTTAAAAAAATTTTTCCACAAAAAAGTGTTGAGGGTTTCTGGGTGCGGCTTAGCTACGAATATATACGGTATTATATATGCTTTAGTGAAGTTCGGAATGGTAACACTGTCGTTTCTCTGTCTTCAAATCCAAACCTTTTTTCATTTAGAAACCCTTACGGGGGTGGACATAAACGAGTATATATCGCTATGGATTTTACTGCTTTGGCTAATAACATCAAAATTCTGTGTCTAAAATGTAATGTACAGTTGGTTCTGTGACGCTTGAGGCTGCCAATCATTATTTCACTGGATTCGAGCTCCCCGCGAGTGTTTGCCCAAGAGTTGGTGTTTTCACGGAGCCAGTTCTTTGGGATCGTCGACCTTTTGCCGAGCGCCAGGTGACACATGAACCAGTTTCTTCTTTGTTGCCCGGCGCCATTCAGACTGCTTTCTCAACTCGCGCCCTTTGTTTTTGAGGAGCCATCCTTTCTCCCCACCCCCTCGCAATATTTCTCTGTGTACATAAGAACGAGTCGTACGGTTATTGTTTACAACGTTCTTCCCCGATCGCTGAGCAAATAATTGTCCGTGTTCTCTGTTTTTTAGGATTATCATTTGAAACAGTTTAAGGCTGTCCGGCAAATGTTAAAGAAAAGGACCCAAATTCGGAATATTTTTTCAGATATAAACGTACTCAAAACATTCTGGCTTCACTATCCTGTAGATCAGTAGTCTCCAACCCCTAGTCTGCGGCCCGGTACCAGTCCGTGGATCAAATACTACCGGTCCACACAAGAAACATTAAATTATTTCCATTTTATTTACTGTGGTATATTTTTCTTGGGTTTGGGCTGCTTTTCTTATGAAAATCACTTTATATTCATTTTTGGTGCAGCTATATGTTATTCTGAAGACACGTTTATATAAATACTATTAAAATAAAATTATAAAATCAAAATAATCTAAAATATAAAAAATCAACGTCCTTTCCCTCAGCGGACCGCGGTAAAATTATTCAACGTTGACCGGTCCGCGGCGATAAAAAAGGTTTGGGAGCACTGCTGTAGATTATCACTTATTTTATCATATTACTTATTTTTATCAGAGTTGACACATTTTTTCTTTTTAAAATGTGTTTCACATTTTTTTCTCCTATACCGTAATGCTAAATGAGCTATCCCTTTACATGGTAAAAGAAAAAAACTAATTATTTATGAAATTTTTGAAATTTTAAAAATATTGTATTATAATCAGAGGCATTGAGTTCAGTAGCGCATATACAGGAATTTTTCAAGGGAAGTGGGTCCGGGGTTGAAAGTTCACCATTCTTGTATCATGCTATTTTTGATTTTGTCGATTTTTAGGAACAAAACACAGTAAAAAACTGATTATTGAATAAATAATTTGCATTAATTAATAAAATTAATCATTAATAAAAAATATTTAATTAAAATTTTACGTATTATATACTTAGAATTATAACCAATCGGAAAAATCAGTGCTTTGGGGTCCGGACCCCCTTTGTGCGCCACTGCATGAGTTAAAATGTCACAAATTTTTATAAAAATGGAGGCATTTTTTTCCTGTTCGAAAATGTTCTCGTCAAGTTCCCGCTCTCATACATAGGGCGAAATCAGCCTTATAATGTATAATTCAGTTTTCATAGAATAACTAGGTATTTTATGAAATAACTAGACTAGTCAAAGTATGATACATGAGAAATTTCATTCTTTACCTCTTATTCTATAAAATAACTAATGATGGACCGTTAAAGAGTGAAAAATAAACAATTTTGAAGTTATTTTTATAAATTAATTGATCAAAAATAGTAAAAGCCTCTGGAAAAATACATTTTATCCCTATTGCGGATGATTAATTGATACATAATAAGGAAAAAAAGGTCATATAATGTGTTATTGCTCATATTGCTAACGTTAGTTAAACAGAGAGTGAGGGCCGGAGAATGTTTCAGAAATAGTTATATTTAAATATTATCAAAAAAATACATGTCGAGAAGAACTGTTACTTCATAAAAACATTGTGTACACTTTTTCAAACAAAAATGTAACAGAATATTAAGTTGAAAATTTTATCAAATACCTTTATTTTACGAGGACTGCTGGGATGACACTAGGAATTGGGGTTCAAAATTGACTCAAAGCAGCTTGAACCAGTTCAAAGAACTTTCGAGTGCTGAATTTCATACTTTTTAACAATCAAGTAATCGTTATTCTATAGAATACTTAATACAATTTTCATTTAATTAAAGCGAATTCCCATCCCCTTTAAAAGAGAATTGCAAAGTTTTTTAGCTGCTTATAGAGAAATTCTGGAAGAATTGCAAGATTGAAACAGACAACTACGTCAGATAACTTTTGTATTGATGTAGAAATAACTAGTGAAGAGGAGTTTCAATCAACTTTGAGGGGGATTACATTAGCTATGATTTCTGATGAGAGCGACGATGAAAATTAATTTTATGATCCCAATAAGTCGTTTCTATTTATTCTATAATAATAATTATTAATATAATAATTTTTATTGTATTTTTAATTTTTGAATTTCCTATTTTTGTGTTTGGTTGAAAACTTGAAGTTTACTCACTTTATCATTTGTGTGTTTTAATGGAACGAAATTTCAGCTATCATAAAATTTTACACCTGAACATTTGATTTCGATAAAACCGCGAACGCGCTTTCTATACAACACGGTACATGTTTCCCTGTTTTATTTTATGTACATACACATAATTAAGTTAATAAATAAATAAAATATATAATAATTTTTAAGTAAATTCATAAAAAAAAGTTTCGTATAACACGTTTTTTTTTCTTTTGACTGATGATTTTATAGGTTCTTACTTACAGAAGTCTTATTACATTTCTCTCTTATTTGTGTCCCATCGATATTTAAGAGTAGTTTCTATGGATATTCCACATTAACCCATTCAATCCCTTCTTTCTTATTGTGGCTGCATAATCACCTTTACATCAAAGATATCGGTAATAGCATCAAGACGAGTGCTCTATGACACAAATATGGTTTGGGTACTCATTTTATATCTCGAAAAAAGAAACAGAGAGCATCAGTTACTCGAATGAAACAAATGTACTTCGATGGCGTAAGCAGAATATAATTTTTGCTTGTAAACGTTCAACAGTGTTAAATCTTTAATATTCTTCTGCAATGCATTCTTTTAAAAAATGTTGCATAACAAATGCATTGGATGGCAGGAAAACGAAAATATAAAGGAAAATGGCGACGCCGGCACCCATTCCGAAATCAGCTGTGACAATGGGAGTGACGAATCATTTTCGAAACATAATGCTGACGATTAGAATAGTTACATGTTCATGTATGTATTTGAAAGTTTTTAATACTGGTAAAACAAATGAATAATTAACTTTATTATTTTTCACTAAAAATTCCTTTTTAAATTTCTGAAGTATCGGATGTCGAATGATTTTTCCAAAAACGTGTTGAGAATTGGGGGTTGCGGTTTAGATTCGAGTGAATCCGGTGTATTGTTTGCTGCCAAAATGTTTGTGTACCAAAATGAGAGGTCGCCATTTCCCTTGATTTGGCGTAGAATAACGCAGTTCGTCCGTTGCTGTGACGAAAGGATTCTGGGTCCTACTTTATTCAACATATGTTAATTAAAAAAAAAGGTGTTGTGTTCAGAAGCACAATGATTTGAAGGAGGGGGCATGTCTCCTTCCTGCAGGCGATGGCCTCGGTATCGATAGCGTTAGGGTGACCCTACCCTCTGGAATGATTACTGTCGAAATTAGAAGCGACAGTCCCCTCTCTTTTTTTAATCATCGCCGCCCCATAATGAAAGGAACTTTCCCTAATAAGTGTCTGGGCGGTTTTTAATAAGATCTTGGCGACGGAACGCCAATTGAGTCGCTACTTTGATAATGAATAATTTTTAGTAGATCTTTCCTTCTTAACTGGAAGTGAATGCTTTCAGCGGAACTATTCTGCGGAAACGCTATACATTGTGTTCTTCGTCATAAATCTGTTCAGCGACATATCTTCAACTCTACAATTTATTTTACTGATCTTGCATCTATGCCAAGAAAGCACCTTTAAGCTATTTACGTTTGTCACACAACAACACAAATTACACTCTGCAATACTTTGCGATATGAAGACAGATTTTGTATTGGTGACTTAATTTGAAAGATACAAGTACGCTTTTGTTTGCTGTTGTCTTTTTCATGCTCATGTTTTATCTTTCTTTCACAATCACTAACTCCTTGAGAACCATGTAACTATTGGATACAAGTTATGTATAGGGCAAAATCCCATTGTAACTTCATTTGTATACATGACTTATTAAGATGTACAATCAGTGTAATCAACACTGGAAACATTATAAGATAGATTTTCTTTAATTGGGATTGTATAAAATTACAAAAAATTAAAGAAACAGGAAAATTAGAATTAAAATTACAGAACGTAATGAAATTGCTCGAAATGTTCCTTGTGGAACAAAAAACTTTTCTACATGTGTTACATAACTGTGTTTTGATTTTTGTTCCATTTCTTCATCTTCATCGCAAATAGATAAATCCGTATCAGAGTCACTGTCGTGTTTCTCGGTTTCTGACAAATATATTCTCCTTCAGTTTTACTTTTGTTGAAATTCAACAACGGTGAAATATTGGCTCGAAAAAGTAAAAATAAAGTGTCGTGGTTGGTTTGTCGCTGGCCTTCTGCACCTAAGGTTGCGGGTTCGATCCCGGCCCAAGTCGGTGGATTTTCATGATGCAGAAAATCAATAGTGGCCATGTCGTATGATTATACGGCATGTAAAAAATTCCCTGAGTGTCCGTTTGGCTTGGATGCTCTCGGCAAAGTTAAAGTCCAAAGAACAAATTTCGCATCGTCAGAATTTAGGTGTCTCCTTTTGGGAGGAAATTGGGTGTCAAAATTACTTGCGGTAATTGGTATCGCCTATAGGGTGCAGCACTAAAAAGTGATATCAGATCCTAGGCAAGGTACTAGGTCTGCAAAGGTAGGAATACCAATGCGCAGCCCCATTAGAGAAAAAACAAAAACAGTTATACAAACTTTAGAAAGCGAAACAAAACAAGAACGAACGTCCGCCATAGTCAAGAGTCAAAAGAAAAAAAAAGGAAAGGCGTGTGTGCATCGTGACGTCAAGGTTAGTATTCCCAAAAATCCCAGGTTTCTGGAGATTTTTGAAAGCACAGTCTGGTAGTCAAGGGCTGTTAAGTGTGATGCAGCGCTAAGCTTGCTTCTATTCCAGATCTCAAAATTTTGTGATAGAACACCCTTAGAAATGCTTCTTCACGTTGGTTGTTCACACTCAGAAACGCTGTGTTACTCATTTTTGTCGAACTTACAGAACCTAACGGTATCGTCACGAATTACAATCGCCAACTCATTGAATGGGGCGTGTAAAGATTTGTGAACACCGTTTTCTGTAAACAATAAAGATTCCTCTCAGTCAAATAAATAAATAACAAACCGTTTTATTGTTAGTCATTGAAAAAGAATATTTTTTATTTTATAATATTTTTCGAAGATCAAGCATAATGTGTTGCAGTGGTGCACAGAGGAATTTTTCTGAGAGGAGGGGGTGTCCAGGGTGAAAAGTTGACCGTTCTCGTATCATACCTCAATACGTCGCCCAACATATTCTTTTGATTGTGTCGATTTAGGGAACAAAAATCAGTAAAAAGTAAATTATTGAATAAATCATTAGCATTAATTAATAAAATTTATAGAGCTTAATTAAATTTTACATACTATATACATAGGATTATCATAAATCGAAAAAAAAAATCAAGAGCTATGGGGGGGGAGTTTTGGACCCCCCTCTCCTTGTGATTGCCACTGAACATAAGAAATACCTTCCTTATGAGACGAATCACAAGCATGTAGAACTGACCCTTCATGATGGACTAACTTGATTCCTTTTTTTGGCAGGCCCCACCCTCCGCCAAGATTAGCTCCCCGTGGATATCTGCCGTGCCCACGACGGGCCCTCTGCCCACGGGGCACGCGGCCCCTGACCTGAATGGGTCGGAGGACAGCGACTCGAAGGACTCGAGCGGGGGTGGCAAGAATGACCTGTCTTCCTCGGACGCGGAGGGCGTCTGGAGCCCGGACATCGAGCAGAGTTTCCAAGAGGCGCTGGCCATCTACCCCCCGTGCGGGAGACGGAAAATCATCCTCTCGGACGAAGGCAAGATGTATGGTGAGTCCCTTTCTCCTATTACCTAGCAAGGCTCGGAAACTTTCTGACCAAATAATACTGAAAATGAATCGAAATAAATCGGAAGATTTTTAATTGGAAATGATTTTCCAATACCTGTTGGCGTCATTTGCCGACGGTATTAACAACAGTTGGGATCTCTACTAGAAATCAAAGCTTGCAGATAGAAATTCGTGCAGTGCAGTGTTTTTTGTTGATCGCCCCCAATATGTATCAGCCAGATATCGTGGCTCCTTCAAGATTTTGAACACCCCTCCCCGACGCTCAACACTTGGCTGAATGTTAAAAATTTCTCAATCCGAATTAATACTATGTCTTCTTACTTACACAAACTTTTTTTACCATTTCTTTTTTCATTTAAGACAGCAGTAAACATCTAATTAAAAATATTACGTTGTAGTAATGGCTATATGTAGTTGCAAGAAATAAAAAAAAAAGATGAATTAGTACTCTTGATCGAAGTACATGTTTTAGTAGTTTTTTTCATTGGGACAACAAAGTGAACTTGTCTACGCAGGCACATGTTTCAATTTTTCCACGAGGCGTTTCAGAGTCTGTAAAAGAATGAAATTAATAACATTATTAATTCCATTATCCATTGGGCGCTTAGGTCGGGTGCCCAGGGGCCGGGAGGGTCTTAGAAGGGCTCGGATAAGCTGAACTTAACCATATTTCTGGTAATAAATTTCTATCCTCCAGTGCAAAGGGAACCTGTAGATCTTCTGCGTCCAGGGCCCGTAATAAGCCTAAATCGGCACTGTATTAAATAACACTTTCGCAAACCCCATAGAAAGGCTCTTAAAAACACCCTGGAGTCCGCGGACTACAGTTAACCACTGGTGTACTGTATGAGATTGCGTAATGAATAAATAGGACGAGCTTATCAAATACTTCCGGTGATCGAAATGTGTGTATTACTGTTCTAAGCATTTACTATTAAACCAGAACTCACTTCATTTCATTTCGACAGTTTAATTCCACATTTCAAATCTTTGTATGTTGTCAGATTCACCTTTTACAGGGCTCTTTCCATAAGTTTTTGAATCGCCACACAATGGGGAAATTAGAAATTGTAATTTCAAAATGGTTTTAAAAAAGTGCCTGTGAATTTAAATTCTAAATTGCACTGTTACAGATTTGAAATTTATTTCCTCTGTGACTGTACGGTTTGGAATGAAGAAATGTCTTAAATGCTTATAAAACTCAAAGGGGGAAAAATATATATAAATTTACCTACAAGGAGAAAACGTTCATGTGTTAAATTATTCTTTGCGAAGTGTGGTCTGAAAAATGTGGGAAATGCTTCCATCGCTCAGTTACGAACATGTTCGAACGATTCTTTGCTGAAAATGCTTTGAGTTGTTCATCAAGGAAATATGTTACATTAAATTATTACTTAATTGAATAAAGTTGCATCCTTATTTTATATGCTGGGGAAAAATTCTTATTAGACAAAATGATATCAGTTCAAATTACCCGGGTTCATACTATTTTTCTAATAGCATTTGGGGTTTTTTCCGTTAAAAAGATGATTAAATGCTAATTTTCTCTCTCATTCATTCAATTCCTCTACTGTTAGCTCACTCTCTCTCTATATTTATATATTTATTTGGTTCAAATTTTCAATTGTTAATAATAAAATAATTTCTGTTCATCCAATCAAGTTCAAATAAATTTTTTAAACTTGTAGTGGATGACACTTGATGTTAATACAGTTTCTTCAAAAATTAATTAAATTAAATTAATTACTGTCTTTTGACACCCACTTAGATTCACCTCTATTGTTGTAACAAGGTAACTGTTAAAACAAAGACAAAAGTTGGCGCCGAAAACCTGCTTTTCAGCCAAACCGGGTTTGCATTGTTACAACAATGCAGACAAATCATGCTCTTTTTTCACAAACTATAAGTTCGCTCTCTCCTATATATATATATATATATATATATATATATGTATCTTTATTCACAAATTTTCAATCGTTAATAAAATACTTTCTATTTATACATTCAAAATAGGAATTGACTTAAAGTTTTTTTTAATATATTGTTTTGTTGGAGGGCATTTTCCATCTGTATGTATTTAAATTGTCAAATATCGAAAAAAAAATTTAAAAAAGTGTCGATTGGTTTAGTCCTGGAAAAACGCTAATCCAAATCGTTGGACCCTGTCAAAAGGGACTTTAGGGGCTCGTCCAAACCGAAATCGAAGCTCACTGGTCGTCACCTCCGCGAAATTGAATCCCCTTTTCATTGCCCTAATCCTTTCATCTCCGCGACAAGCCTTCACGCTGAGAGACACGCCCCCACCGTTGTTGGGGAAGCTTCCCCTCAAGTCGAGATCAAACGTTCGCCTGGAGTTGGCGATTATTTCCGGCGTGTGCTTAAAATTTAATTACGGCGGGCTTCTTTTTCCACTTGCTTTTTCAAATTTTAAGTTTGTTTGCTTTTTACCATTACGTGTAGTCAGTGGCGCACACAAGGGGGTGTCCTAGGGGTCCGGACCCCTCCCAAAGCCCTTGATTATTTTTCCAATTGATTATAATTCTAAGTATATAGCACGTAAAATTTAATTAAGTATTTGTTTATTAATGATTAATTTTATTAATTAATGCTGATTATTTATTCAATAATTTGTTTTTTACTGTTTCCGAAAATAGACAAGATCAAAAGAAGCATGATACAAGAATGGTGGACTTGCGACCCTAGACACCCCCCCCCCTCCCTTTGAAAAATTTCTGTGTGCGCTACTGCGTGTAGCTATTCTACAATTGAGCGAGGAGAGAAAAAACGTGGACATTAAAAAATAATAATAAAATGTATCAATCTTTTTTTCAAAGTCTAGCGCAGAGTTTTCCAAACTTCTTGTCTCGTAAACCCTTTGTCATGATTTTTGGTTTTAGGTAGACCCCTGCTTGTGCTAATATTGAATTTTTCAAATTTATTAACTTAAATGTCTTTTTGACAGCTGGTATGGAGCAGCTCATTTTAAAAGGCTTAAGTTTCTAACTGTAGTGAAGTATATAGTTTATAAAACTTAAGAAGCAAAAAGTTAATTAAATTAAAATTTAATTAATAAACAAAGTAACTGTTACATGAAATAACTGATCAACTAACAAATTTTCAATATTTGGCATCAATCTTGTCAGGTTTAACCCTAAATCTTCTCGGTCAGTAGTGTCTAGTGTTTTTCTTGTTTTTTTTTAAATATTTTGGAGATTGGCAACCAGGAAACAATTATAGCCGCAATTAGTTCTCTGAGCGTTATGAATGCTGAGCATCAGTGGCGCACACAAAGGGGGGTGTCCTAGGGGTCCGGCCCTTAATTTTTTTTCGATTCCTTATAATTCTATGTATATTTTACGTAAAATTTAATTATGTATTTGTTATTAATTAATTTTATTAGCTAATGCTAATTATTTATTTAATAATTTATTTTGTATTGTTTTTGTTCCCGAAAATCGAAAGAATATGTTGGGCGGCGTAGTGGAGCATGATACCAAAATGGTTGACTTTCGACCCTGGAATCCCCCTCCCCAGAAAATTTTTTGTGTGTGCTACTGCTGAGCGTTATTGCGAAACACAACAGAACACTTAGCATTTCGCCCTGTTTGTTTTCAATGGCATGCTTGGTACCGGCCTAGTATAGATAAATATCAATCTCTCTCTCTATATATATATATTTAGCGTCTAACAATTAAATCATGGCTATTAACATGGAGGACTTAAGTTATCTACGCTGGAAGTTAACTCAACTCGAATAGCTACTGAGAATTATCACACGATTAACAAACTCTTGACGAGTTCATTTTCGAATTGCCCCTTTGAGGTTGAGTCCCACTTTGGGAAACACTGATTTACTGGGTAAGTTTATGCGATATCAACAGTCGAACCCTATAACTACATTCCAAAGTTTCACTTATCTTTTCAAGACGACTTTGAACATCCATTTCAATGCCCTTGACCAATCTCCAGTTGAAACCACCCGTCCGATTCAAAAATGAAAATCACACGTTTATCCAACCTCACAATTCATCGAATATTTTGATTCTCTTCAGATTTCTTTAAGTGGAAATGCTTGTATTTGCTTACATCGCATTTCATTCACAATGCGAGGTTCTCAACGTCAAAAACAAACCCAAGAGGTTAATTGAAGGGAAAATACGGGAGAGCCACATATAGAAGAGTCGCGAGTTCTGTATCTGGTAGTTGTGTCCCAGGGAGGGACGTTTTGAGGCATGGGCCCGAGCCTCGGCTATAATGCTGTGCCTCTGAGCTTGAATAAAAGTCATGTACCAAACATTATTTCAAATTGGTGTTCGAAGACACTATATATATATATATATATATATATATATATATATATATATATATATATATATATATATATATATATATATATATATATTCTTACCGAAGGTATATATATATATATATATATATATTTGTGTTCTTTTATTCTCGGATGCAGAGTCTACTTCACTCTTCCCAAACGATTCGAGGTACCTTGAAATTCATGTCAATTCGCAACACCATTCGTCGCTTTCTTTGACTAATGGCCTCCCTCACCTCCCTGGTGTAGCGAGTTTCGTTTTCCGAAAATCGTCTGCCTGCTACCGATTCCCTCTCCTTCCCCACCCTCGTCAGAGAGAGAAAGGGGTTTCCGTGGATGGACGTCACACATACACACACACACTCTTCCAAGTCACGTGAGTGTGCGAGGGGGAGGATGTAGAGAAGAGAACGTTTCATTCAGACCTGATGCAGACAAAGTGACGACTTTTGGCGAAAAATGGTTTTCCTCCCCTTTCCCCTTCCCTTCCACCACTCCCCGACGTTCGAGGAATGCGAGGAATGTGCAATTATAGCTCGGACACAAACGCGGGGGTGGGGGGCTGTTTTCTCTCTCCTCATCCTCCCTCCCATGGATGGGGGAGGGATGTTGATTTCGATCGGCTCCCCCTCTCCGTCACGTGAAGGGAGGGAGGAAGAGATGGAAACGATCCCGGAAAAGAGAACGGAGGCAGAATAATATTAATAAAGCTTTCCGGGGAAAGGGATTTTTTGTGTGGGTTCTTGTTGATCGGATAAGTGAGCGGCCGGTTGATGAAATATCCGGTTGAGCGAAAGAAGAATTGTAAACAGGAATTCCCCCCCGTGCCTTTTCATTTTCTGTAAACAAAGTACTCAACCTCCGGGAAGCAATAACGGTTCAACTAATTCTTCGTATTCAACTGGAAGTTGATCAGATGCAGCTCCGGACCTTTTTAATATGTGTAATTTCGGGAATGAAATAAGATATGTCTTCTCCATCCCCTAGAAAGGAACTGAAACTCTTTCTCTTTTTTGATTCTTTTCGTTTTCACGAATTGCACAAGTTTGATATTCTTCGAGAAGGAATTTCAGAGTTTGAAACGCTTGCGAACCGATCTCTTAGTAATTGCTGTGTTTGTTCAGTTGGATATTATATGACCCAACGTTTTGCTAGAAAGATTTTCCTTTTCTGGATAGGACAGTTTTCTATGTGTTTTCTAGGCAAAGCGTTGTTCTCTGTGAAAAAGATCTTTTGTCGGCCTGATTCACATTTGGAGAGAGATCTTTTCCATTCGATCTTACATTCACCCGCTGGTTGAATTTAACTACTATGATCAACAACAACACTGGGGTGAATCTCGACTACCTTCATGACAAGTCATTATTAGTATTATTTGCAAATGGAGAAAGCCGAACGTGAAAACTATGTTAAGGTATCCGACTACGTTCGGAACCGTGATTTTGCAAAAGCGTATAAATGGATAATATTTATGATATTTAGTGTCACTTAGATTAGAAAATTTTATTAAAATTGTTTTAAAAATAGTATTAAAATTAAAAATTATTTAAAGGTTTTATTTTTTGACAAAAAAATGGTAAAATAAACATTTTAAAATAGTTTTTTTCAAAAAAGCTTTTAAAATTTTTGGGTTTTTTATAGTCGACCTTGTACAGAGCCAACTAGAATTTTTAAAATATAATTGAGGGGGTTTTAATTTTTTTAAAAAACAAAAAAATTTTGAAAAGCCAAATTTAATATATTTCAAAAAAACTTTTTGAAAATGTTTTTAAAAATATTTCCCTTGAAAGGGGTCGACTTTACAGGCTTTAAAATTTTTAAAATTAAAAAACATTTTTCACAAAAGAGAAATTTTAAAAAAAAAGGTTATTCATGTTAATTTTTGGAAAATTTTTAATGTTTTTTTTAAAAAAATTCCAAAAACCTTTTTGTACTAATCTTAAACCAAAATATCAGAAAATATTATTTATGGTTTTTTTAAAAAGGTTGAAGTATCGGTATTAACGTTTGATTTTTTTCAATTCAAAAAAAAATTAAATTTTAAAAGGAATAATTTTTTTTAATTATTCAAAAGCTTTTTGGACAAAGTTAAGTTTTTTTTTTTGTCTTAAGAAATAAGAGGTTTTATCGAATTTCAGTCTTATCATTCATTCGTTGGAAGTTCCGAACAATTACGACGGCATTTGTTATTTTCTACTAAGTTTTTCTTGATAAAAATATTTTTAAGAATTTTTTTATTCGATATTTTTTACGGTTATTTTTTGATTTTCGGGATTTTTAAATCGTTTGCAAAAACTTCTTTTGAGGAAAAAAAGGTGAAAACTAAAAAAAGTTTTCTCTTTGTTATTGCAAAAAATTGGGGAAAGGTTTTTTAATTTTTTCCGTAGAACCGGGTATTAACCCCCAGGAACTTTCTGAGTGGCCCCTCATGGGACTTTCACAACAAATTCAATTATTTAAGAAAAATGCATTAAAAATTTGCGTGAAATTTTATCAATCAAGCAATCAAATATATCAATTTTGCCATCGATGTCGTGCAGGTACGAATTACGAGGTAACTTTTTTTTCCTTTTTGTAATTGAAACGTTAGTAACGACCATTTTCTTGGTGAAACTAATTTTTAATTAACCCTCATATCTTCCAAGCGAAAAATATCTAATATTTCGTAAAATCCGGCGTATAACGCGCACTTTGAACACAAAAAATGAGATCGAAAATTAAGGGTGCGCGTTATACGCCGGGTTTAAAAACGATAGCTTTAAAATAACAAAAGGGTGGACATAAAAAATTCTTTGTGTATCGATCTGTTTTTTTGAAACAACTTGCCTTATGAACAAGAATGTTGAGTTCTAGAAGTATACTATTTTTTCAAAAGTTATAATACCTTGAATAAATACTTAAAACATAAGAACAATGTATTTAAAATTTTGTTTTTCGTTGAAAAAGGGGGGCGCTTTTGGCGAATATACCTAAAATTAAAAAATTTAGCTTGAAATTATAGGTGCGCGTTATACGCCGGATTTTACGGTATGTTGTTTCAAGGCGATTAGGATCTTCATTATTTCGTAGAGTAAAACAAACATGCATCAACTACTTGTTTGATTTGTCCTGAAAATGTTATATTTAAATAAAACTTCACTGGAAAAAGTGTGGATGAAATTTTTACGTAAAAAATCAACACTCGCCTAAAAAGTTTCAATTCAAAACCAAGCGGGCACATTTCCGACTAGAGCTGACAATAACCGAGCACCGTAACGCACCCGAATCTGACGCTTCACTTAAATTCACTCTTCAGCAAAACTCGCCTTAAGAAGTTATCACTTCAAAAAATATAATTTTGCTCGTCACATTATATATATACCAGTAAGTGCAAATCTTTCAATGGCTGTTTTTCTTGAGCATATCTTTCAAAGCGAAATAAATTGGGTTTCTTAAAAAAAATCTTTGCAACAGCAATGAAATATTTTTCAGTGGAAATGTCACAAAATGCAGAAGTAAAAAGCATCCTATATAAAATGTGTTACATTACTTTTGATAAACACAAATAAATTGAGCAGAAATTGTTAAGTGGTTCTTAAATGCCTTCGATGAACTTTTTGATGAAATAATAATTTATTCGGATACTTTTTTTATTAAAATCAAAAACTATCTGAATAAATTTAGAACAAAATACACTAGCAAGTTTGAGTTAATTTTTAAATAATAGTGATTTCAGTCTGGATTTTAGTAAAAACACTTTGCAACCATCCTGCACTTGATATAAATTAATATCTGAAAGTGAGGCGTCAAAGGAAAAAAATAAAAAAATCAAATTATCATAATGCATGGCAGCTTTGTTTTTATGATAGTAGAATGCAAACAAGGGGCTTGGGATCATTGATGATAGGAAATAGAAATTATCCTATAACTGGTAAAAAATGCATAAAACCTAATTTCTGCGAGTCTAGTTTGATGAGAGTTTAATATAGTTTTAAAATAAAATCCAAAAAAAAAAAAAAAAGTTTGTGTTTTAAGGTATTCCGAACACGTTCGGAGAACTTTTTTAAAAAATAGTACACTAAAACATTATAAATGTTTTCCTAAGAATCAATACCAATAAATACTATATTACAATGTTTAGAAAAAATATCTAAATTTTACAAAAATCAGAATTATAAGTGAAATTTTAGCAATATTTTTGAAAAACTTCAAAGCAATTACAGAAAAAAGTAATAAACTTAAATTAGTAAAAGTATTATATATTAAAAAATTAGACGCACTTATCTAGAAAATGTACTAAATTGTGAATGTTTTGTTAAAATTTAAAAATTTCTGAGCTGATCGAGCAAATACAATGCCGATTTAAGCTCAAAGTCCAGTTTTAGCCGGGTCTTCCGGCCCCCTAGGTGCTCGCCGTAAGCGCCCAATAGATAAACCGGCACTGAGTAAATGACATTTTTATGAGACCATTATTTAAATAACAGGCTATAACTCAAAAAATATTCATACACTAAAAAATATTTTATTGTATTTCTTAAGTATATTTATTGATAATATGATTATTAGCTTCTGAAAGTTTTATAAAAATAATTTTATGACTTTTTGAATTATCAGACTCGGAAGTATGTTTTGTAAAGCCAAAAAGCTAGCTTTGTTCAATAAAATAAAAAAAAAAACAAAAAAAATATGTTTTGATAGAATTTGCTGATTTCAGCGTCTTCGGATAAATTAATATTTAGATCAATTTTCCCGTTTAAATTTTTGTCAAAACTCCCCCTCCCCTTTTTAACCCTTAATTACGGACTTTTTAAAGTACCACCAGTAAAAAAAGGGGATGTCCTGGGGGCCCGGCCCCCCCCATGTTGTTTTTTTTTCCCAGATTGTAATTTAAATATATAATACGAAATTTAATTAAATATCTATTTTTAATGTTTAAATTTTATTAATTTTTACTAATTTTTTATTCAAAAATTATTTTTTATTTTTTTTGTTCCCCAAAAGAAAAATAAAAAGGAGATAATAAAAGAATGGTACTTGACCCGGGACCCCTTGGAAATTTTTTTTTGCGTCGGTCCCCTCAAAATTACATAGAATACCTTTTTTTATAAAACTCTGACGATACTTAGAGGAATATTTTTTAAATCCACCTTAAGTTATAGGGGCCGGGTTCTATATGAGTATTTTAGTGGGAAGGCAATAGTTTTATAGCAGAAATTCTTTTTTTCAGCGGCGGCTTTTTCGGATTGCGAAGATTGTATTTTTTGAAAAATTTTTAGTAAAAAAGGGAAATGCCTTTTTTTTTATGTTAATAAGACCTTAGAAAAAAATTTGACTATTTATTTTTAAGAACAATGTATTAATTAATTTTTCAGTTGAATATCTTTAATTAATTAATTAGCTCTAATGGTTAAATTTAAAATTGAGTATTGCATGGGAAAAAATTTCAGTTAGTCATAAGCGGGGAAAAGGGGTTAAACCTCTTTTGCCCCATGAAAAAGTTGACTTTCGTATGTGACCCGCGGAAAAAAAGGGTTTAGTACTCCGCTCAAATTTTCAAAAGGGTAAATTTTGGCAATAAAACCCACTTCACGAACCCTCACAAAACGAAAAAGCGCATCGCATTTTGTATCAAACAAAAAACAAGCACGATTGCTCATCGAATCCTCTTGACTTTTCCGTTACGAAACGTTTGAACACACCCGGAACGCAATGCATTACTCATTTGTGTTGTGTATTTCATGATGTAAATAACATTTTTCTTCCATTTCGTTCTTTTGTGTTCATTTCCGCCTGACCCTGAACGCCCCTCTCCCCACCCAATCGTCTTTTGTAGGGGTTCCGACCCATTGTGATATGCAATAGCAAATGGAATGAACAAAAGTATTATTTTATTATTAATTCACCGTACGAAATGCACTTGCATTCAAAACAATTTCGATTCGTCTCTTTTATTTTAAAAAAATTTTTTTTTTAATGAATATTTTTTAAATTTTAGAAAATATAGTTTTATCAAAATTTTGAGCCGAAATCATGTTCTAGGGTTTTTTTTTGGGGTTTTTTGCGGGGTGGGGATTAAAAATTCACACATATGTTTTCACCAAGTAATCTTAACTTAAACCTGCCTCCTGATTATAAAAGTGACTTATGTGCATGCCATCGTTAGTATGAATTTTTTGCAAGTAATTTTGTATTTTTGAAATTCATTGGCGGGGCCAAGTGGGAGTGTATCGCGGGCCCCACCACAGGTCCGAGGGGTCAGATCCCCGTGGGCAAAACGACTCAACCTTTCATCCCTTCAGTAGGTCGATAGTACCAAGTTTGTTTGGAACTGAACGCTGGGGATTTCGCGTCAGGCTGTTTACTTGACCGAAACTTCTGCACATACACCCCAGCGCCTAAGGTCACGTATACTGAGATAAGCACTGTAGGCCTTGACCCTCTTGGGCTGTTGCGCCTCTGAGTTCAGTTAGTATTTGTTAAATATAGTTAAACCGGAAAAAATATAAATTGTATTTAAAAATATGGACTCTTCGATTAATAAAACTTAATATGAGATTTTTTAAAGAACACAACTATTCCCGAAATTGTAATTGTCCAATCTAAAAACGTCCTCAAAATTCAGAAGAGTGTAAACGAAAAGGACCGTTCATTCGATTTTCAACGATTTTAAATTTAAATTGGTTTTAGTATTATAATGAACTTAGCGGGTTCGACCCCTGCCCAAGGTTGTGGATTTTGGAAAATCAATAACGTCCACGTCGTGTGGTTATGTAGCATGTTAAAGATCCCTAGAGTGCCTTTTTGGCTTAGGTGCTCTCGGCAAAATTAAATTCCTGGAACCATTTCACATCGTCAGAGCTCAGGTGTCACCCGCTGGGGCGGAAACTGGGCTTCAAAATTACATTGTGGCAATTGGTATGCACGTATATAGTGCCGCACTTTAAAGTGATACCAACTCCCAGGGAATATACTAGGTCTGCAATGGTAAATATCAATCTGCAGTCCCATTGAGGGGGGGATGGTGAACTAATAATCACATCATTTACAAGGTGAAAAAACCTCGCTTAAAAATTCGAACGTTGTATCTTAAATAAATTGTTTTTTTCTTTTTTCCCAACGTATCAAAAAATTAACTTCGTTTTTCTATTTTGAACTCCAAACACAGAAGATTCTAATGCTTTAATCTACAATTTATTATTTTAAAATCGTAGTTGTTTCGTTAAAAATATTTATTTATTCGCATTCGGTCTTGCTGGCAGGATTTGTAAACCTTGATCCGCGGCGAGAGGTTAGGAGAAATGAATGGCGAGACCGTGCGATGGAGCGACCGCCCCGACATGCGTCGGAATTCCCTCCCTCGACAGACCGGCCCTTTCTGCGACGCCCATTCCCGGCCGCAGCAGGGGCGGATACCGCGGGGGACGCCCTTGCACCGTCGGCATGC
>BMAV01027810.1:242035-262114 GCA_019973955.1 Trichonephila inaurata madagascariensis | reverse complement strand
GTGCTTCCGCGATGATAAATAATTTGTACCATTATATTTAGCGTTGCCATGCACTGTCTACCTTGGCCCCGGGGGGGGGCGCACCCTGTCGTAGTATGTATACAATACGTTATTGTCTCTGGTACATTTCTTACGTTTTTAGAATGATGCATTCAGTTTATATTTTTAATGACTTGGTTTTCATTCTCTTCTCGCGAAATTTTTTTTTCTTTGAACTTTTCAATTCCTAGTATTATTTCACTCTCACCCTATATATATATATATATATATATATATATATATCGTTCAAATTTTTAATCGTTAATAAAAAAAACTTTTTATTCGTCCATTCCAAGTTCAAATACATTTTTTAAAACTTGTAGTGGATGACACTTGATGTTAATACAGTTTTTCAAATATTAATTCATGAATTAATAATAGTCCAAAAAACATCCTATATAAAAAGGAAAATCGCTCATTGTGTCGTGTCCCTGTAGCGCAATGGATAGCGCGTTGGACTTCTAAACCGCAGGTCGTGGGTTCAAATCCAACCTAGGATGGCCTAATTTCTGAGAATGCGATTTCTTTTTTGATATACTATTTTATCAGAATAATTAAATTTAATTAATATAAGTAGTAACAAACAAAAACAAAAAATATTCCAACACCCTAAATAGAAAGGAAAATGTAAATTGGCAAGGAAAATCGCTTTCCATTTTGTCATTTAATATATTGTGATTCTGTCATATTGATATTAATTGTAACTATTTAATAAAAAGGGACTAAAATTTTTTCTTTCTTGACCTAAGTAGAAATTGACTTAATTTATTATATTATTTTTTATATTACTTCTTACCGTTGTGTGCGGTAACTTGTTGCCCTATGTCCAGAAACAAAACGCACCTTTTTTAGGTCTGCCAATTCATTTTAATCATTAAAAGAAACTTTGATAACACTCTTGAAGTACTAACACACAATAATACTCCGACTATAGAATCGCCTAACCCCTTAACTGGTTTGCCCGTACACCGTACGGTCTGCCGGAAGCTGACCACAGCCGGTTGGCCCGTACGCTGTACGGGCACTCTGATATATTTTCTTCTTTCTATCTTTGATTTGAACATACTTTTAATTCTTATAGTGAGATTATTAGTATTAGTGTTTTTCTAAGAGATGCAGTTTGTCATTGACACTGAAATACTTCTTATTCGGAATTTACTTTGTGGTGAGAGCGAGAATTTTTCATTGAAAACAGGAATTTAGATTATTGAAAATATTAAACAACGAACAGAGGGATTGGCAAGACAATGTGGAATTTGTTGCTTGAGAAGGTGTTAAAATGGAAAGATGTAAAAAAGCCGAGATGTTATATCTGTCGCCATTGTAATGTAAGTATAACACCTTGCTACGAATTGTGTGTGCCTATACACGCACGCTTACAAAATCCTCAACCGTTTGAAAAAGAGGTGCGAAGATGAAATTTTTTTTTTGTAAGTATGAGAGAAATTCTTTTAAGATATTATATAAAACATTCTTCATAGCATGCAAAGTGTACTTATAAAAAGCAAACATTTAGGGTTTTTGTGTTTCACAAGAATAAAATTAAAAAAAAAAAAAGAAAGAAAAAAAACACACACAGCAAGAAAACTTTAAAATTGTAAATTAAAATAAAATTCTGCCATTTTCGTATTTTGTTAAGTATTATGCTTTGTTACATGCAATAAAAAAAACATGTGCCTTTTATTCTAGAACATTTTGGGCCAAAAAATTGACCGCTTCAGGGTTAGACCGTTTTCTCTCGCGCTCTACGTTTTTTCATTGGAGTTGAGTGGAAGTGGGCTGCATGACGTTCTGTTGAATTGTTTATGTAATACAAAACTACTGCAGTCACGTGTTTAACCCAATCGCCGTTGTACTTCAATGACAGTTAACAAGATTAAAATGCTTCAAGAAGGCGGATTTAGATGATATTTATGGATGTGTGTGTGAAACAGGGACGCGCGCGCGCGTAGTTACATCAGCCGTATCAATGATACGGGTCCTCCAAGCTACAGGGGCCCCAATATGTATAACTACAGTACCACTAATAGGACTTTCTTTTCTAAAAAAGGGCCCCTCGAAGAGGAGTTTTGATACGGGGCCCACTCAGAACTAGCTGCGCCAGTGGTGTGAAAATCGTTTTTGCTTACCTTCACGCGTATTCTTAGTTCCTACAACCTCAACGTATAAAATCATGTTTTTCTTTTAAAAAAAAATACGTGATACTTACACATAGAAAAAAATATCCGTCAGAATAATTTTCACTGCGAATTCCAAAATTTAGTAATTATATTGCACTGAAATTTTAAGAACGAATTGGGAATGGGGAGAATCTTAAAAATTCACCTGAAATTGATCTATATGGACCCCCAGGGGTCTATGACGATGTGCAAGGGGTTCATATATGCGGAAAATTAATTTGGGAGTTCATGAGGTTTAAATGAGGGTCTAGGATATTGACTCTCATTAAACCAGGCCGTGAATTTAATTTTAAAAGAAAATTTAATCAAATGGAAACCAAATTTTACCTATTTAACAGATTTATTGACCAAATTTAATGAGATTAATTTGCAATTATAGGGTGACACAGCATAAAGCTTATTAAAACAAGGACCATTTCAGCTTTTCTTCCCAGAATTAAGCTAAAGCAGTATAACATTAGAGGTCGTGAATTTTCTCAATTTATCACAGATAATCTGTCAGGACGTTTTCAGCATTTAAATGCTCTTTATTCAGATCTTGAAAATAGGTTTAAGGATGCTTTGGCTATAGTATTAACAAAGTGGACAATCAATTCATACGGTCACATTGAAAAAAAAAAATTTATCTTACAATAGGTACTGATCGGAGTAAACACCAACGATCTTAAAAGTAAAATTTAAAAACGGATACAAGCAATATTGGCTTTAAAAAGGCATGCCTGTTACTTGTCCCGAATTATGAAATATCGTGAGAAAGTTTTTAATTAATTTTCCTTGTGAGAAGTTTCAGCGCGTTTGCCTATCTACGAAAGAAAAAAAATTGGTCGCTACAAACAGCGGAGAATTAGGATTAAACTCCTGACAAGATTGATACCAAATGTTGAAAATTTGCTATTGAAGCCCCAGATTCAAACACGCACATCCCTCCCATTAAAAGCATTAGTTTGTTGCTCAGTTATTTTAGGTATTAATTAAATTTTAATCTAAATTAACATGTGCTTCTTGGATTGTAAACTCAAGAAGCTACAGTTAGACTCACAGTTAGCTTCACTACAGTTAGGCATTTAATTCTTTTAAAGTAAGTAGCTCCATACTGGCTTTCAAAAAGACATTCAAGTTGATAAATTTTCAAAAGTTCAATGTTAGGTGAGCAGGGGTCTATTCCAAATCGAAAAATATGGCAAGGGGTCTATGGGTCAAAAATGTTTGGGAATCTCTGGGCTAGATGTACGCCTGTCGTTAACCGTAGTTTTGAGCACCGTACAGGTGATAGTACGATCTGGCTCGGTTCCACCCTAATTTTGTGGGAGAACCCCCCTGAAGGTGTTCAGGGATTTCCCACCTCTTTTCCCCTTCCACCAACCTCATAAGAGGACCCTCTTGCCGCAAAGGCACTACACATTTGCAAACATCCATGCCTTCTCCGGGATTCGAACCCAGGCCCAACGGCACGGGAATCAGCTTCGCTAACCTCTACACCGGATAAATGACAAATTTTGTTGTAAAAAGAGGAAAAAAGATAAATGTTTTTTAAATATTTATTTTAAGTCTTTAATTGTTTTGTGATGTGTTCTTCAAACTATTATGTTCTTCACCGTTCTTTCGAAACTTGTTTTTAATTGTGAAGCCTCTGGGGGAAATTGTTCGTTGATGCTTCCCCCTCACCCATATACAATCATTTACACTTTTGAGATGGTTCGTGACAGTTTTGGTTTTGAAATTTTTTCAATAAATCTTCGTTTGATTTAAATTTTTTCCCCCGAAACCAATCTATCAATTAAATGCAATATGGTTTAGTTTAAACCCTCCATCTTTTCAACTGTTGCCAAATTCATGCCGCAAAGTAAGCGAAAATATGTTTTTCGAAAGGGAAGATCGATTCCAATTGTCGGAAAACAGAAAACGAAATATTTCCTGCAAAATGTTCAGAAATTAATGCTTAATTTGACAACTGCCGTACATCACGTCTCAGTGTATTTTGTTGCTTATTCTTTTATGGGATGTACTGCCTCTTAAACAGTGCCGGTTTATCCATTGGGCTCTTCGGGCGGACGCTCAGGGGTCCGGATAAGCTAGACTTAAGCAGGTCTTCTGATTATAAATTTCGATCCGCCAGTGACAAGTTGGCCCGTAGATCTTCTGCGCCAGGGCTCGAAAGGATCTTAAACCGGCACTGCTCTTAAAAGTATCGTGTGTTTCCTTTATGAAATTGTGAAGAGGCACTATTACGACCAAGGCAGTTAAGTTACTTTCAATATTTAAAAGGACAACGCGCCTTTTGCAAACTCAGCGGAAATCATTCAACATCCTCTGTTTTGCGATGGAGTGTTGCAAGCACGAGGTGAAGCATCGTAGTCCACTGTGTTTTTGCCTCCCCTGTCCGAATTAAAGCATTTTCCCGCCAAAATCGCTCATCAATTGAGTTCCAAGAAACGAGTCAATACATTTTCGGCCCTTTTCCATACACACACTCGCAACCGCCGCCCCAAGATTAACTTCTAAACTTGGAGAGGCAAATATTTCTCGCGTTCCTTTTCCCCCTTCGCTCCGCCTCCCTCTCCTGGCCCCTCCCCCTCTCTTCCAGAAGATTCGATGGACGCTTGCGTCCCCCCCTCTTCTGTTGATATCGATCGCCCGCCTTTTCTCATATGAGGGTGGAGGTACCCCCTCCCCCCACGACGTACACCTACTGACCGACGTCAGGCAACGCCATCCCATTGGAATGTCTGGAATGTCGCCTTCCAATTTCTCGCATCCCTCCTCTCCTTCCCTCACTGCATCCCTTTGGCGATGCGCGAAGCCATTGCGCATCCTTTGCTGCACAGATTATCGTCCGGGCGACCCCCCTCCTGTTAGGGGAGAGGAGGATGAGTTGCATGGGTCCTGCTGCCTTCCCCCACTATGGAATAGAAGAGAGGAGGGGGGTTGAGATATTAAAAGTCGCAAGGATGCACGAGAAGGGGTGAGGGGGGTGTCGGCCTGATAGCTTGTCAAAATAAATATCTTTTGCACCGAGTCCTTCCTCCCTGTTTTTAGGGAAAATGCGGCAGAGAGGGCACTGGAACAAAAGGAAATCGACAGATTTTTGTGTTCCTTCTCCCCCCTTTCAGTTTTGTCCTTTTCATAATGTCGTCTGCAGGTTTTCTTTGTTCTTTTTTTTAAAGGGAAAAAAAAAAAAAAGAAAAAAAGTTCTTCTCATTTGTGTTTGGGAAAAGTTTATTTGAAAAAATATCTCTCGCATGTTTTGTCTTAAGTGTGCATCTTCTTTTTCTTCCGAGAATTATGTCGCTGCGATTCCTTCTGCTTCTGTTGTCTTCTTGTGAAAAGTAGCTTCTGAGCTCTTGTTCTTTCGTAGCACCCACGTAATGTACACCTCCATCTTAATTAAAAGTTAAATGGAGTCTCGAAATGCATTGTCTAAATCGTATTGCTTTTTCAAATAGAATAGCTAAAGATATTTACAATGTGTTATAATCGCTGTTAAAATGCAAGATTGTTTTAGGTTCGTTCATCCCGTTGAATTCTGGCATCGATGCTATTTTTCCGATATTTCTTTGATTTTTCAGAATTTTTTCTTACGATTTCATTAACTCGATTTTTAACCCGGCACCTTACGCGCAGGGTATGTCATACCCATCGCCTAACTTTTTTCAAGACTCTATCTACCCTTTTTCGGAAAATTAATAGTTTCTCGTGTAGACTTTAAGGTCATATCCTTTGAGTAGTCTTAGCTGATAGGCGAATTCTAAGTGTATATTTTTTTAGATACCGCCTCTTCAGGTATGTCATACCCTGCGTGTGAATCGCCGTTACAATTCTAAATACATGAACACACTTTAAAATCTTTCTTATGCAATGGCGTATTATTGTAGTTATGATGAAGAAATGTGATATTTAAGTAATTTGATAGGTACAGCATTTAATAGACATAGTACAACAGTATTTTTGGATAAAGACTCTTTGCGACGATGATGAGGAAGAATCGAATGATGAAGAGTATAATAACAAGTATGATTCCTCTACTGAAATCTATCCAGATAATAGAACTGAGGGAGCAATTATCGTCCTTGATAAAATGACCACATCATATTCAATGGCTAGGAAATGTAATCGTTATCCTGTGATAATATGCAGGAGCGCACACAAAAGTTTTTCAAGGGGGGGGGGGGGGGCCCGGGGGGAAAAAAAGGCAACCATTTTGGTATCATGCTCCAATACGCCACCCAACATATTCTTTTGATTTTGTCGATTTTCGGGCACAAAAACAATACAAAATTAATTATTGAATAAATAATCAGCATTAATTGATAAAATTAATCATTAACAACAAATACAAAATTAAATTTTAAGTAATATATACATAAGATTAAAACCAATCGGAACAAAACATCACCCGCTAGGGGGGGGGAGTGTTCGGACCCCTATGACAGACACCCCCTTGTGTGCGCCACTGATAATGTTTTGTGTTGTTGAACGTTGCGACAATAAACGCGTAAATTATTTTGTTAAGTTGTCAGAAACCACCTACTAAACATCGAACCAGACGCTGATTTCTGAAGTGTTTTGGATTTCGATTTACAGAAGGATGTAAAGAATGTAAAAACCGGCAAGCAATGCTTCTACGGAATTAAAAAATAAAAATTAAGATCCAGGGTTAAAAAAAAAACATCGCACTCACTCGCGACGAAGACTAAAGGAGTGTATAAACAATATTCTGAATGCCCTCATCAAAAGAACAGAAAAACCAAATTTAGGTGTGAAAAGTGTAATAAACATATTGTATTTCCTACTTTTTTTTCCATTTTTCACCTTTGTATTTAAGTTTTACGGTAAAAACGGATTGTAAATACCCTTGGGTATGAAATACCTTGCGCGTGAAATTCCGGGTTAATTTGATTGTAAATTACAGTTCCCAAAGAATATGGACTAATAATGTCGACTTATTGGTGAAATTGGCAATGCAGTTGTAGTTGTCGATCTTGCTAGGCAAATAAATTCTGAATTGAATAGTAATGGCATTCAAGAATGGCAGGATTCCCACAGTCAGGAATTGACAATAGACGAGTTCATAGAAAGAGCAAGGCATTCAAGAACTGGTCTTGAGTTCAGTCAGAAGATCGAATGACGGTTGCGAGTCTGACAAAAGGCCGCAATTTTAGAAAAATACAGACTCCGCGACGATAAGTGTATTTTTTCAACAAAACAAGGATATAAAAAATATATTAACATGCATGCTACGACGAAATTTTTCGGGAGAAAAAATAAATCTTTGACCCGGTAGAGAGACTATTTGTGTAAGATTTTATGAAACCTTCTTGTGACGTTTGAGATAAATAACGGTAGCGTGATAATTATTAATTTAAATATTTAGTTTATTTGCGTCACAACTATATTTACAGATTATGAAAAGATGATTAGAGTTCAAAACAATGGTTTGTGAGACGAGAGTCCCTTTTCCTGCGTCCGCTTACTTTGAAGGATCAAAGAATCTCTCTCTCTTCTTCGGGGATCAGGGGCCGACGCCCCTTTTCAGCATCTCCTTACAACATGCTAGTGGCGGGAAAGGGTCCCTCGAGATGTCAAAGGTCGACGGGGTGATCCAAGATGTAGTACTACGCAATAATTTAAAATTGCACAGGTGTCTTTGCACGTGCGGTGATTATTTCCACAAAGTAGCCGATTCCCAGCTGGGAGGCAGAAACGTTACACTTCTACATCAAAATAACTTCGGTTTGTGATTTTATATTAGTATTATCTAAGATTTTCTAACGCATTTTTCTTTTAAATTATTTTCTTCTTTCATTTCCGATTCTAGCTAAAAATAATTTATATGTATCTATCGCTTAAGTTCGGGGTATTACTGTACTAACACAGTCAACTCTTTAACGTGTGCGATCGAGTTAATTCGATCGCGCTTAACTGGTCAAAATGTGCACAATTTGTGCGGAATCGTATTTCATGTTGCTGTAATTTTCACACTCGAATATAAACGATCGCCGTCTTCACTCGTGAGACTGACTGCGATTTGTCGTCGTGAATCCGTAAATTTAGATAACATTTGTTGTAAATTTCAGAAAATTATTAAAATATATTCTTTCATTTGCTGAACATCAGCATTTGAAACGCATATGTTTTGTATTTAAAAAAAATTGAGGTGAAAAAGAATTTAGATTTTACTAGCTGGTTATACCCTTTCTTCTCACGTGCGAATTGAAAAATTAAACAATACAAATTGAAGGATAGAAAAGTTTAAATGAGTTAATTTTACGTGAATTGCAAATTAAACAAAAAAAACCCCTTTTTCATATCTTAGCAGAACAAAAAAACCATATTTGTTAAATTTTAAGACTGTTGATCTATTAGCTGATAAAGATTTTTTTTTAAAAAAAAATTATGACGCCCCTTAACTCTCTTATGGGACGATTTTTGAAAACTCCTTCTTAAGCTGATCTCTGCTCAGCAAAAGTAACACATTGTTGCAAATTTTGTGTGCTAAACGTTTAAAATAGTGGAAATAATTTATATCTAGCTATGTAATACGTTAATATTACTTTCTGTTGTAAATATTTTATGTTTAAATTTTAATATTCGCAAGCAATGCCGTTCCTTACATTATAATTCAATGAAAACTTAAGGAAATGCTGGGGATAAAGCCAAGTTGTGGCAAAATTTTTGGCGACCCTGTTGGCATCTTGGCGATGGATTGAACGGTTCAGAAGTTGATATGCTGTAGCGCCACATGGTGGGAGCTGCAACAAAGAGGATAGCACAAAAACCTTCTCCTCAAAAAAATATATATACATGCCAGTTTTCTTAGTGATCGGTTGAACGGTGTTGTGTGGAGTGAAGTGATGTCATATATACAAACATCCATTTATAGATAGAGAGAGATAAGCAAATAAGTCGAAAAACTTGTACAAAGTTAACATAGCGATACAAAAATAAAATAAAATCGAGTAATACAAAATCTTCTGGAATCGTACGACTACCGGAACGTTATATTTTCCCTCTCTTTTGTTCCATCCACTTCAAAAAGAGGAGCTGTTCTAAGGTAGGCGCAGTTTGCTGTGGTAAAAGGAACAAAAAAGGAAAGAGAGTCGTTATTTTTGTTAAAATTGCAATGTTAGGCTATGTGCTGCTCCTTCCTTCCAAATGTATGAGGCAAAAGAAAATTTTAATAATTTTTTTAAAAATATATACTATTGTCATTTATTTCTTTCGGAAAAAGTATAAATATAAATACATTTACTGATAAAAGTATGTTTGTTTTCGAAACAGCGTTCGAAAAGAAAGATAATAAAAGTCGACGTGCGTGCAAGATTGCAACATTCGGTTCTTATCTGCGATGTGGATCAAGATCCAAAATTAAAATTATTATTATTTTTGGACAAACATAATTCTAAAATTTGTTTCCTTAAATTTAAAAAAAAAAAAAAAGATTTTTTTCTAGCCTTTCTTTAAAAGAAAAAGTGTGTGTTAAAGAGTTTTATATAAATGCATTTTTTCGTCACATAATTACGCCATGAAGTGTGTATTTTTCTCGGATAATTGTTTTTAGAAATTATTTGACTGGAAGGGTGTCGCAACCACATTGTGTAATAAAACGAACGAAACGACGAAAAAACAGACATTGTTATAAAAATATTTTTTTATTTCTGACAGATCAACTTATGATTAATTAAAGTTTCGCAAACCGTGGGAGCAGTGCTAATGAGTTTAGGCTTATAAGATGTTCAAATGTACACTTACCTCTTGTGAACCCCATGCCGGATTCCAGGTGGCTACAGTCCTCTTCAACTCTTTTTCTTCCACTTTTCCGAACGGCAATTCTTTCGACTTGCTTGAATGATAGCGTAAGGACGACCGACTAACCGTAACACACCCATTGCCAGGGTTTAAGTAGTACTCAAATTAGCATAAAATTAAGTTATATATCTCAACAGAAGGCGGTTTTAAATTCGGGCCACAGTTAGAGAAGAATTTTTCCAAGAGTATGAACAGAAAAAGATAGCGAACAAAACCCGCCACAATGGTCAAGAATGTGCTTATAATATTTTTGTGAATTTATAATTAGTTCCCCTTCCTCGTGATAGATCATTCAGTAAGCGTTCTATACTCTACGTATTGTATTTGAATTCTCAGTGTATTGTGTTTGAAACATACAGTGCAAGCTGATATTTCACCCTAAAAATCATTTCTGCTGCGAAGGTTAAAAGGACATTCTTTCTAGCGACGCTCACAAGTTGCCACTTACACAGAGGCGTAGCTAGGTATCCAAAGAAGGGCTCTATCTTGGTTGGATTTTATCAAGTAAAAATATATAAATGTTTTACATGTACAAAGCTACAATTTTTTTTTTAACTATCTTCTCTTTCTTGGCATTGTTTGCGTTTAAACGCACCACTGGGTTTCTTTTTTTATTTATCCCTAATTTTAGTTTCATAATTTATGCGATACATTTCTTATGTGCTCGAGTCCTTACTGACGTTAAAAAGGAGAAACGTAATGATATGATACAAAATGTCGTTGGGGAATCCCTGGCTATTTATTTGGGAGGATCGAACTCACCCACCAGAGGGCTTAGAGATGGAAAATGACACAAAAAATATGCAATAACAAGAAAATACAATACAGTATTATTTTATTGTTAAAAAAGAAAGAAAGAAACCTCGGCAGAAGAGCAGAGGAGGGGTGACAAAATTTCACCAGTCTGTTGCAGATACGAGACGACCGCGCAATATTGAAACAGGGTAAACTAGCTTACTATAAATCATATTGATACTAAAAGTGGAATGTAACTATATAGGAAGAAATTGCCTCTTGTGTAGGGTTTTTTAAGATGCAATAATAAGTATAGCGAGATTTTTCATGGAATTTTCAAGTAACAGTTTATATAAAAATGGGGGGGGGGATGAAAATAACAAACTTTTCCATAAGCAAAGTTCACAACATTAAACAAACGATGGAAATAATTGAGGGGAATTCCCTACAACTTCAAAATTACTTTCAACTGAATTTCCATGATTATAGTTATGTTGCAACCTTTTATATTTATGTGGGCGAAGTTATCGTCAGTTCGGCTTGCTTGGTGGTCAGGGTCCAAGGGCCCTTCTGAGCTTGAGGGACCCAGTGCTCGGCATCGCCTAGCCCATTGGTAGCTACGCCACTGGACATACACGAGTCGAGCCGTAAAATAGGAAATGTTGCACGCAGAACAGGAGATGCGTAACAGTTTATATTTCTTTTGAACTAGGCGTCGCATAAAACTCTGGAATAACTAACTCTGTAGTGACGTCAGTTTAAATAAACCGATACATTTTTGGAGCATCCAAACATTTTCGACACTCTGAAACCTTAATCGACTGCGTTTGAAAATGAACAACACATGGGTCAGTTAACAGAAGGGTCCCGTTCGTTCGATCTTGAACAATCGAATATTTACAAAGGGAAATTCGAATCAATCGAAATGAGGCAACAGTAGTGTTTGCTCTGTATTGTGAATTGATCTATAAATGTGAAAATAAAGCAGAAATTTTAAAATTCTATAAAAAAATTACTTATGATATAGCATATTTGTTCCGGAAAGTTATTTCATGGCGTTGCCTCTGTAAAATCTGTAAATTTTTAATTCTGAATTCTCTAACTTGGGATTTATGGGGAAGGGAAACTCTATCTAGACTAGGGATACTCATCCTTTTTATCTGATGGGCCGCATACATATGCCAGCCATTTCACGCAGGCCGCATACATATGTTAGTTATTTCACGTGGGCCGCAACATGGTGCTAAATGGGGGAGGTGGGGGAGAAAAGCTTTAAGATCAAGGTTAACATTGGACATTTAAAATATGGAAAATTGATCATAATATTATAACTCCTCTGTTTAGCTTTTTTAAATTATTATTTTATATATTTTTTATTTTTGATACTAACACTAAATTAGAAGCATTTAAGAAACACTCCTTCACAATTTCTGCTTCAGTAATTGGTTTCATATGATTACCAATAATATAACAAACTTCATAGGATGTGTTTGTTACCACTGTGATATTACCTGTGAGAAAACACTTCGTTGCTGTTGCAAGAATTATTCAAGAAAAAGCCTGTTTATTACCTCTTGAAAGAGATCTTGGAGGAAAAGCGTCATTGAATGATTCCTGTTTATTAAATACAGCACTTTCGTGACAAATCAAACAATTCCTGATCCGTGTTTGTATTTCACTACAAGATAGTCAACTTCCCAATCGTCTTGAAACAATCTATTTTCTTCGAATATTTTTTCGCTTGTAAGATATGAAAGATAGTTAAAAATTAATTCCACCCCCTGTTCATTCCACTGCTGTCTGTTATCACTAACCGTGACTGTTCCAAATAGAAAAAGAATATCAATTCGTACCCGTACGACACCGACAACAAAAAGCAAAATTGATATATTTGATTTCTTAACAAAGAATTTAGCACCAAATTTTTTATACAATGTTCTTAAATAAGTGATATTATCAGAGCAATGTTCTCTCTCTCTCTCTCCATTTTTTGGGCCACTTAAAAAGGCTCGGCGGGCCACAGGTTGAGTATCGCTGATCTAGACTGTACTGCAGTGGTCTACAACCCCGGGCCGCCGACCAGTTTCGGTCCGTGGATTAAATGGTACCGGGCCGCCGAAGGAACATTAAATTATTTCCTCTTTATTTACTGTAGTGTATTTCTCTCGGTTTGGGCGACTTTCCATGGAAATCGCTTCATATTCCATGTTAAATCCCTTTATTTTCATTTTTAGTGTAATTATTTTTATTCTGAAGGAATATTTAAATGCAACTAAATTAAAATTATCAAATGATCTAAAATATAAACAATTAACGACGACCCCTTCCCCTTCCAGCGGGCCGCGGTTAAATTGACCCATCGATAGAAATAAAAAGATTGAAGACGCTGACGTCTCTGGGAAATGGAACGCGAAGCGTTCCTCCATCCCATATCGAAGAGGTGTATGTGGCCTGATGTAGAAGGGCCTGGGGCTGGGAGAGATTGTCCTGATTGGTTGTGGGATCGTGGCAAGGAGGCGTGGCTATAGGAACAGTGAGGGTCGTATCTTGGGTTTCGGCGGGAATGCCCTGAAGTTTGATGAGTGGAATGAGTTTGATTGCCTACTCTCCCAGTGCCATGGACCACTCTATTGGCTGCACTGATGCTTTGGAACTGTACAAGGAGGAGGGGTCTAGAATGCTAGCCTGTGTGGGTTCACATGAGGGAATTTAAGTTTAAAAAGTTAAGAATTAGAAAAATAAATAACGAGAATTTAGAAAAATACATAGTCACTCGCCACACGGAGAGTGACTAAATTAATTGTTAGGGGGAAAAATAGGGGTCTAGGAGAATTCTCCTAGGCCTTTTTACATCTGGCTCAGGATAATAGTTATTGAGTTTTTGAATATTTTCATTGTCGATATTTGGTAGATTATTGAAAAAGGAAATAGCCAGTTTTTGAATATAAGCTTTAAAGGGGAGAATTTTAATATCGTTATAAATTAATGAATTTTTAGTATATCTATGTGTGTGTTTTAACTATGTTTCTGATTAACGAGTTCTGAGCAATCTCGAGAATTTTTAAATTAGAATCTGCAGCATATCCCCACACAGGCGCACCATAGGTGATAATAGGACGCAAAACGGCAGTGTAGAGAAGTAACTTGTACATATTTAAATCAGAATTCTGGCCAATTAAGGGGAAGAGTGCTCTAAGAGCCTTCCGGAATTTATCGCGCTTGTGAGTCAAATGTTGTTTCCAAAAGATTGAAGAGAGTATTGCATACGTAATCTATTGAAAATACGGGGGAGGGGGGGGGCCCTGCTGGATTCGTATCTGTATTCTGAAGAGATTGCATTTAATTTCATGGAATGAAATGCATTCGAAAGTGCAAAAAAAAATTAATAATTTCCGATTATTTTCTTGATTTTTGCTCGTGTCTGTAAATATTTCTTTTAAAAATGTTTAAAACTCACGGTTCACTGAAAAATAAAAAATAAAAATTGCTTTCACTAATCGGACAAAAAAATAAACTTGAGGAATCTTTGTTTTTATGCTGTTTCAAATGCACACATATTGAAAATTTTCAAATTAATTTCTTTAAAGAAATTCGAATGAGCCTGCATTGCATATTTGGGAGAAAGGACAAGGAACCTCGATCTTCTTTTTGAGGAAGAATGCTAGCCATTTTTCGCCTTCAACTCATTCATAAAAATAATGATTTATGGCCCATTTGGTGAACCGTGGTACAAAAGTATAGTTTTCTTAGAATTAGTAGTGTATTCACAGAGGATTTCTGAACCCTGTTTAGAATCAAGGACACTTGCATATTATCGCAACCGTATTGGCGAAGCACATGGTTACAATTTAGTAAGTATAAAACATACGAAATTGGGGTTGCTAATTTGGCGAGTTATCTTGAACTTTACAATTGTTGCTATAGTATGTAAGTACCACAAATCAAGTTCTCTGAGAAATGTTTTATTACTTTTCTGCATAAACGCCTGTGATAATTCACTGGGTTTCAAAAGCATATGATTTTTTTTGGGAGGGATGGGGGGCTACTATCCAATTTTTGTGTTATTCTTATTAAAAATATTCATAAAGTATTCTAGGTTAAGTTTTATTAATTATTAAAATTGAGCAGTTATTAATTATCATAAATGAGCATTGAGTGTTTTTTAGGTACGTTGTGATAATAATATATATAGTGCAGGTATATTGAATTCATATATATATATATATATAAAATAACAGTGAAGAAGTACTAGAACCTACAGTGCTAAAGCAGGAAGAAATTGGAATTCACCAGACACAACAAATGTAGATACAAAAAAGTGTTTGGACTAAACTGGAGCCCTATTATGATTTCTAAAGCTGTCGCTGAATTAGGCTAGCGAATTATATATATATATATATGATATTTTATAGAATTTTCCAATATTTATTTTATGTACATTATATATAAGTTAAGTGTGTAAAGTTAACACCCCTCCTTCGACTTCTTTTGTGATGTTCTGTAATCATTACAATTTAATGCAAGCATCCTTTATCAGTAATGTGCTTAATAAACTGGAAATAAGGAGGTTCCCAGTGTTTTCCAAAGTCAACCCTCCTCTCTATGAATCTTAAAAAAATGTTGTACCCTCTTTAAAATGAGATTTTGGCTGAAATATCATATGTACTGGTAATAAATCTTTGTTTTAAATCTTTTGAATTTTGTTTGTTTTTGTTGATTTTTTTTCTAAACATTAAAAAATAGTTGCTGTGTGTGTATGTGATTTTCCATGAATCAAGACAACACAATATTCAGCCCAATGTTTTTTTAAAAAGAAAACTAAAAACACAAATAATAAAAGACTGCTTATTTGTTTACACAAACAACCCCCTTTTTGTAGGAAGGTTCTTTTAAATCATGTTTGGGATGGTTTGGTTGAATAACATTGCTCGAGTCCTTTCACACTCTTTCTTAGCTGATTCCCTTACATTCAAATTTTGTTGAAACGCAAGACCATCTTTAATTGGAATTTAATTTATTCTTTTTGAAATTTTTCCATCTCATGCCCACACCTCATAAAATACTTGCACTCCATGCTAAGTGTTGTTGACCCGCGAAACAATTCTCCTTTGATTTCAATATTCTTTTATTTTTCTTCGACATGCAGGATAAATGAGGCTATTTATATGAATTGATGAAGCTATTTACATGAAATGACTAATTAATTGAGCACACGCTCTGTAAACATGAAATATTATACAATTCTTTTCTTAGCGAAAAACATAACTACTTTTAGAATATTCCATAAACATACTTAACCAAAATTCTGTTGCCAGATTCAAAAGAGAATAAATAAATGCGCGCACGAAGCAAATATTTAATAATATAAAACAGGAAATGTTGAACTTATTAGGAGTGACAACTCCAAGAAATCTGCCATTGGGAAATTGTTTTAAATTAATTACTACAAAAAACGTAATTGAAAGATTTATTTTATTTATCAAATGCCAGGCCATTGACCATCAAGTCTTTAGGCAACAAGCTCTCCAATATTTCTTCACAATACAGTCCAAAACTCTTAAGTATAGAGCACACATCTAGATAAGAAGCATCAATGACTTGTCCAGATGCACATAAAACACAAAAAGGGGAGTCAGTCGGATTAAAACGATACAAATAAGCACAAAGGCAGTCATGTCTAAATCATAGTCTAAACTCAGCCACAGCAGCAGCACAAGGAGTGTGCAAGACACAGTTAGGTTTTATTGGCACCCTCTATGATTTATTTTTGGCAGTATTGGTAGCGGCATCTCAAAAGCATTTTTTAAAAATCCTATTGATTTCACGTTTTGCTAAATGAAGAGGCAGGTCTCTAGTAGATCTTCGAAGAATATCCGTGCCTCTTTTTGCTAAAAGGTCCACCATTTCATTTCCCCAAAGATCTTGTTTTCCAAATTGCTTTCATATGATAAACATTTTTTGTAATGTTGTTTACAGTGTAATGTAACAAGTCTTTTTAAAGAATTTTTCTCTCTTTTTGGAAACAGGTCGCAACGAGCTGATAGCGCGGTACATCAAACTTCGCACCGGCAAGACGCGGACCAGAAAGCAAGTCTCTAGTCACATTCAAGTGCTGGCCAGGAGAAAGGCACGGGAGATTCAGACCAAGCTCAAGGTCAATGTAAGTGGTGTCCTCTTTTCTAAGAGATGTGAGGTTCATGTACTTTCTGGCTTGCACAGCCCTCCTTTCCACTAACAAAAATGAAATGGAACTATACTCCTGTAGGCTCCAATGCAAATGAAAAAATAGTTTTAATCTTATAGATCACTTGCTAGTTTGTGAATGAATGGTTTTCCAATTAAAAGATGGGGGGAGGGAATCGGAATGTCATAGGGAGATCAAATTTAACAATATATATTGTTACGAATTTTGTGTAAAACATTGTAAATTATTTGTATTTGGATGTGTAATGCGTATTTATATTACTCTATGTTATATTTATTTTGTGTTAAAATTATAATATTCGTAAGCAACGCCGTCCCTTATGTTATAATGCTGATTCAATGGGAACTTGGCGATAGAGCCAAGTTGGCATCATTTTTTTCGACAGGTTGCCGAACATTTTTGGCGAGTTCATGATTCTATGGATTTTTCTGGAAGTTAGTGGAGGAATCCTCTAATTTCACAATCTATGACACAACTGGATCTTTCTTGAAGGATCCGTGAGGCCTATAAATAGGGAGACGCTCGCCAAAACTGAGTAGGTGTTTTTTGGCTAGCGATTAGTAGTCTTGCCTTGACTGTGAAGAGTAGCGATTAGTTCGGCTGTTAAATAGGACGAGCAGTGCTTGTGAATAATCTTATACATACGAGTATTTTAGACACTGATATTGTGTCTGAGCGCTGTAGAAGGTGTGAAGACTTTCTAATATTTATTCCGAGAACTTTGCTGCGGAATGCTGTATTTCAAGGATTGTTTTCTCGACAATAAATTTCCATCGCTCCTAAAGAACTGTCTTGTTCGTTGCAACTGATTTGCATAAAATCCTTAAACACGAATCAACAAAACAATATATTATATTTATGTTTATACATTATGTTAGAAAAAAATAATATTTTTAAAAATCTTTTGTGTCTTTGAGTTAATCTGTGCCTTCCAATTTTGAAAACCACCTAATTAATGAATAAAATGCTTTCTGTGAGGATTGAAAGGGAAATGAGTCCAGAATGCTGATTTGTGGATTGTTAGGTACAGTGTCAAATTATATTATTTCATCTGGCTATGTGAAATACAGTGGATGGAAATTGCATCATTGTCCTCGGAGACAGATGTAGGTTTTTTTATTTAATTTTCTTTTGGTAGTTTGTCTAAAGCATGATATGCTACCACTCAGCCACTGGACTTCTGCAGGTTTGGTATATGTTAAATAAAATTTATCTGAGAGGAGTAGTAGTTCCATAAGTTATTTTATTTGTGATATACCTCATGCGGAATGCTTTTTGTAGAAGAGGGAAACTTCTGTTTAATGTTTAGAAAATATATGAACCTCATTGTCTAATTAAAAACATAACAAAAAATTCTTATAATTTATGTTGAAAAAGAAATTTAAAATTAGGGTCCAATCTTCTGAAATAATATTTCAGAGCAATGAATATTTAATGTTATGTAAAATATTCCAATAAAGGTCCTTTCTATTGATGATTAAAGTGCTTTGTCACAATCATGGTTTTTTTGTTGATAATTTAAATATAGTAAGTTCCACTCTCGAATAACTAAACCATTAGGGCGGTGTTTCCCAAATTTTTGACATATGTATGTACTCCTTCTATAATTTTTATAATGCTGAGTACCCCTCATCAGTGGCATAATGCAAAATATTAACTCCCCCTCCCCCCTGCACAGTCAGGTTTTGGGTCCCAACCCAGTTTTTACAAAGGATGACAAAACCATACATGCTAAGCATCAGTCAGGCTTTGCTTCCCCCCACCCCATGATGTAGGGTGTATGCTACGCCACTGCCCCTCGTCAAAAAAAAGGGGGGATACGTTTTAATAACAATCAAAATATATTTCTTTTTTTTAATAACATATACAGAATAATAAGAAAAGAGAAATAAAATTATTCATAATAAAATATAAATAAAAGTTATATATAAAAAAATAACATTTATTTGAATTAATGAGAAGGAGAAAATTTTTTTGACTTGACTCATGAGAAGGTAGAGTTAGGCTCAGTTAAGCATGGTGCGGTGCATAGCCACACCAAACTCTTCACATACCCCTGGGGATACACCTACCACACTTTGGGAAACACTGCCTTAGGGCATGAGTGCTTAAAAAAAAATTTAAATACCCATAAAAGCCCATATTTTTTAAACTGCTAGGCACATTTTGAGTATTTTGTTAAAAATATAGGTATTACATGAGCATTCCCTGAAGTGCGCTCAGTGAAATTTACACAGTTATGCAAGTATTCAAACTAATTTAAGAATTAAAAAAAAATCATTGATTTTTGAGGCAAATTATGAATTTAGTCAAAAAGTTAGAATTTTAAATGTAAAAGAGTGCAAAGTACTAGTGCATAGTGAATTAAAATTATGTTTAAAAATGCATAAAATAAAATATATTTCTTTATCAGTAACAAAAGTACGGTTCTGTAAGGAAAACAAATTATTCACAAATTTCAAAAGGAAATAGAATTTTAGTTAAAAAATCAAAATAAAAATCTAACAAGGGGAGGGCACGACTAAGGAAATTCATTTGGAATCGAGACGTGGTGTAATAGTAGTACTCTTTTAGGATGTTCACCCCTCAATGTAATTCCGTCGAATGGCCAGTCAATTCGGAGAAATCAGCCTTCGAAATTCATGCTTAGCTTTTATACAATTAAATTTTAATTTTCTACAACGAGTTCATAGCTTGATTGGTAAATCGTCTGTTTTGTATGCTGGAGGTTAGGGTTCGATTCCATGTGATGAACTTTTTTTCTTCAATTCATTTAATTATTTTTTTAAATTAAATAAATTTATCTATGAAAGGTTTATTAAATATTAAATGATATTTTTTGTAATTATTTTGTATTTTATGAAATAAAAAAATTTAAAATATATAGCTTAAATTTTTTACTAGTAAAATTATTAAAAATTATTATTAATTAAAAATATTTAAAATCATTATATTAATTAAAAATAGTTATTAAAAATATTTATATAAAATCATTATTAATTAAAAATAGTTATTAAATAAAAATATTTAAAATAATTATTAATGAAAATTAGTATAAATTAATTATTATTTATTAAAATTAATTAGTTAACCACTATTTATACTAATTAATTA
>BMAV01027810.1:208712-229613 GCA_019973955.1 Trichonephila inaurata madagascariensis | reverse complement strand
TGTCAGTAGATTAAGTGCATTTAAGACACTGCATTTTGTATGAATTCCAAAAAGGAAGCAACGCATCGGTTGCATGTAAAATTTATGTGCGGTATTTGGAAAAGATATTGTAAATGTTTGTACTTGTCAAAGATGATTTAGCAAATTTCGTTCCGGGGAACTGAGCCTCCAAGAAAGTAATCAATCTGGATGACCATCCAAGATCGATAATGATGTTTTGCGATCCATGTTGGAAAATAATCCACATTTAACAAGTCAAGAAATTGCAGAAGAGTTTGGCATTCATCATACAACTGTTGGAGATCACATTAAATCTCTTGGGCTTGTGTTAAAGTGAAGTGTTTGGGTTCCACATGAATTAATGGAAAAGAATTTGTCTGATCGTGTAAGAATGTGTTCATCACATCTGATTAGACACAATGTGGAGCCGTTTTTGGACAAGCTGATTACTGGAGATGAAAAGCAGATTCTTTACAAGAATATTAAGAGAAAAAAATCTTACTGCAAACCAGGAACATCATCTGCAACAGTTGCAAAACCAAGTATCCATCAACGAAAAGTACTGCTTTGTTTGTGGTGGAACAGGAAAGGTCCAGTGTACTATGAGTTGCTGAAACAGGGAAAAACCATCAACACGGATCTCTACTGCAATCAATTGGATAAAATGAATGCAGCTATCAAAGAAAAAAAGGCCAGCATTAGCCTCCAGTAAAGGAATAGTGTTCCACCACGATAGCGCTCAACCACATACTGCAATGGTGACACAACAAAAACTGAATACGTTAGGAGAGGAAGTCCTTGGTCATTCACCGTATTCACCTGACATTGCACCATCTGATTATTACCTGTTCAAATCTCTGCAAAATTATCTAACAAAAAAAAGTGTTTCTTTTGAAAGTGTTTCTAAGGCAGTTGCTGACTATTTTAACTCCAAGGACGAGAATTTCTACAAAATAGGAATTTATATGTTACCTGAAAGATGGCAACAAGTTGTAACAAATAATGGAGCATATATAATTGATTAATATTAAACACATATTTTTATAAATGCATTCAAATGTTTTCTTTAAAATACGACAGAACTTTCCCTCCAACCCGATATCTTGTTTTTAATATTCACTTTGAATCTGTCAACAGAATTTTAGTTAAGTTTATATAATATTTTAAGTAGTAATGTTTATACACTAAGAAGATAACTGTATAATATTTTATCTTTACATAGCATGTGCTCAAATAATGTCATTTCATGTAAATAGCTTCATTAATTTATAATTGTAGATAGCCTCATTTATCCTGTGTGTCAAAAAAAATAAAAGAATATCGAAAGAGATATTCATGTTTTCTCTTATGATTTCCCAAGTTTCATATTTCTTATTTAAATTCATTTGCATTTTTTCAAGGTAATAATAGAGTAAATATTAAAATGGAAATATTGTATATGTGTAAATGGAAAAAGATTCTATTTTGATTTTAAATGGCGGGAAAAAAATGTTAAAACTAAATCTTGTTAAGGAATTATTTGTGCAAGTTAAAGTGACTGTTTACTTCTTAGATCATAAAGATTTATTTTTAGCACAAAACATATTCTTTCAAGTTAAACTCTATAAAATGTGTGAAAGTACTTTGTTTCATAATACTCAGGTAAAAATATTTGAACATTTAAGATAAAATATCTGTCTTTCAATGGATTGAATCTAATTATTTTAAACTTGTATTTGGATGCCCTAAATGGCAACTGTGTATCCATTTTAAAAAAATGATGAAAAATAATTTCAAATTTTATTAATTTTTAAACAAATAAAAGAAGAGATGCTATTCTGCATCTCGTTGTCCTTGTAAAATTTCCTTCAATTTCCCATGCTCAACTTCTTTTTGAAGAAAATCACGAAAGTAAATAGTTATCATTTTATATTTCAATTTTAATTCGATTGTACGAAAATAAATATGTTGAGGATAAGAATTTCTTAAAATGTTTTTTCTAAATGAATGAATGCATTTTGCAGACGGAGTATGCACGCTTCGAGAATGGTCGGTTTGTGTACAGGATTCACAGGTCGCCTATGTGCGAGTACATGATAAACTTTATTCACAAGCTGAAGCACCTACCAGAGAAGTACATGATGAATAGTGTGTTGGAAAATTTTACAATACTACAAGTGAGTTGACACTGCTTACTAAAATATTGCTAGATAATAACAATTATGTATGTGTACTTTAAAATCCTAGCTTAAAAATGCACAGTATAAAAAAAATTACCAAGAAAATGTGTAGAATCAACAAAAGGAATATAAAAATACTTTTAACAGCAGTAGGTGCCCTCCTAATTGATTTCAACTCAATTGACACTTGTTTAGAAAATTGAGTTATACTTATTGCTAATTGTTCTAATTTTTCATTTTTGTAGAATAAAAATGTATTGTATAATACATAGTGATAATTATTTGATAGAGTGAAAAAATTAAAATTTTCAAAAGAATGAAAAACTAATGTACCATACAAAGACAAAAATTAATTTTGTTGAACTTTCAGTTTGTTTAATTCCAAAAGTAAATCTGTGAAATAAATTTTTTGGTTTAAAGATACAATCTGTAATATAGAAGTAAAATGTCCAGCTTCTGTGATATACTGAAAGGTATCGCCTAGATTTAGTCACAAGATTTCATTTTTACCAATTGCTTTGATCTTAGAACATGGGATAAAATTATTTTTTTATAAATATAAAAGGTAGTCACTAGATTGTTTTTGAAAAAAAGGATTACCATTCCTTTCAAATTAGAAGGTGTTTGTTTTAAAAATTTTAAAGTTTAGTTTAAATAAAGTAATTGCTATAGAAAGGGAAAATATTATAATAGCAGTAATTGGTAGCATTTTTAAAATAAGTTTTAAGCTTAAAATGTTGTTTTGTGAATAATACTAAAACTATGCATATGCATGTTTTTATGTTAGTTGCTTATCTTTACTTGAATTTTTTGTCCATAAATTATGAAGCGCTTATAAATATCCTAAAAATTGTATAAATCATAATGTGTAATTGGTAACTGTCAATATATTGATTTTGAGAGAGTGATTTTAACAAATATCTCTTATCTTATAATGGTAGCATTTTTGGCTTATTTATTCTTAAGTTCTGGATTCTTATGATGACATTTTATTAAAGGCAGTGTATTTAACACTACTATATTAAACGTGCAGAAATACAAAAACATAGTTCTGCTGTAATTACATTTATAATGTTTGACATATTGGAAAAACATTTAACCTGAAACCGAATAATGTAAAAATTGATTAATTTACACATGCAGATATATATTTACAACACCATATTTACTTGAATCTAAGCCACCATTGATTCTAAGTTGTACCTCAAGTTCTCAACTTGTTCGGAGGGAAAATGTCATCAATTCTAAGTCACACCCCCAATTCTCTGCACATTTTTGAGAAGAAATAAAAAAATTGTATAAAAGGTTCATCCAATACTTATTAAAATTAATGAGAAATATTAAGTTAATGTTTAATTTATTTTACCAGTATTAAAAACTTTCAAATTTAACATAAACCTATAATTACTATAACTGCCCCAGTGTCATGTTTCGAAAATGATTATCACTTCCATTGTCAAGTTGACTTCGAAATTGGTGCAGGTTTTGCCCATTTTCCCGCACAGTGTCGTGTTCCATACCATTTAATGCATTTGTTCACAGCATTTATTTAGAAGAATGTAAAAATATTATTAAAGACTGTTGAACATTTATAAAGAAAAGTATACCATTTTGTTATGTCATTAATGTATATTTGTTTCATCCCTTTCAAATTTTCAATGGCACTGCTCCGTTTCCGTTTTTTTTTTTACATGTAAAATTGCCTTCCTTTTCATACTTGTATCATAGTAAACTCATCTTGATGCTATTACCAATATCTTCGATCTTTAGGTGGTTAAAAGAAAGCGTATGTACAAAAAAAAAATTTTCTAAATATGAGCAGACAACGATGCTTAAGACACATTGAATAAACTTCAGAATGGGATGCGTCATCAATGCAAGTAGTTAAAGTGAACAGTTACATTTTTCCTTTTGAAAGGGGGTGGAAACTGAATTTTCTCCATCCAACAATTTTTTTCCTTTGAATCTAAGCTGCACCTGATTTTCTATGGCATTAACACTGGAAAAAAGTGTCTTGGATCGGAGTAAATATATATTTCTTACATAAATATTTTTTTAATAAGCATCTTGCCTAGATGTTTCCTTATCACATAATGTTAAAATGTAGGAGTATCATGTATTTTTAGCAATACAATGACTTTTGCGGGTAACAATTTGAAAAATTTATTTCTCATCTAAATGTTTTCTGAGATTTTTGTGCGCTGCATTTCAGGTTGTGACGAGTCGTGACACACAAGAGACTCTGCTGTGTATCGCATATGTTTTTGAAGTGTCAACGAGTGAGCACGGTGCACAACATCATATCTACCGACTTGTGAAAGACTGAGAATCTTCTCGTTGCGTCCAAACCCTCATCCCCTTTCGAGTGCCTGGCTTCTGGCCGTGTACATACGAATCATCCATTTCTAATGACACGTTTATTTTTACATGTGTAGCAAGTCTCCGTTTTTCCTTTCGAGCAGCTGCATTCCAGCTGATCGATGCATGTACATATTTTTATATTAGATTTTTTTTACTTCGACTTTTTAGGCTGCTTGATTGGATTAAAACCCGGCAGCTATGGAAAAGGACTTTTACAAAAATGCATTCGGCTGCTGGATCGAACTATAAAAATGAAGTTGTTGTTTGTTAAAGACTGTATGTTGAAGATGTTTTTATTCGAGTGTGTTTGAATTATGTCAGCAAATTTCCATTGTTTTTATTTTTTAAAATTAAAGCCAAATGAATTGAAAGAAAGTCAAACTAACATGTTTATTATGGGGGAAAAGAGTTTCCTTTGCTTTTAATATTTTCTGATCAAACTCTTCAATGATTCAAGTTTTATATAAATTTTTAAGCCTTGACCATTTGTAAAATTAAATGATTTTTCTATAATTTATGGAAGTGTCAATGCATTTGTAACCAAAGGAGCACAGAATAAACCCAGAGCCAACCGTGGATGAATTATTTCTGCTTCCAGTTGTTTTCTGTACGTGTAAAAAATCAACCTAGCAAAACACCGACGAAAGCCAAAATCATGAATCTATTGCCATAAAATGTCCACAAAACTTGCAAATAAACTTTTTTATAAATAATGGTGCCCTTTGTATTGTACATTGTTTTTTCATATTGCATAAATCATCCAATGTTGTCATGTTACATAGTGACTTATGTTGTAATGCAAAACCATTTTTACAAACCATTATATTTATTTTAAATATCTGTGAATGAATGAGAATATGAGTGAAAAAATTGACTTTGTATTTTTGCTTTTGTTGTTCTTTATTGATAAGTCAAAAATTGGTGAGAATCTAGTATGTTGAGTCCATGCCAAGATATTTTTCAATCCATTCTGAATATGTTAAAATTATGCTGTACTTAAGGTATCTGACTACTTGCGACAACTTTTTTTTGAAAAAATGGAGATATGGGGATTTTTTTCTGATTTTTAGATGTATTTATTATATTTTAAGGAAAAATCGTTAAATTGAAAACAGTTAAAGAATTTATTATTATTAAAATGGGGGAAAAAACGGGTGAAAATGTACAAAAAATTACATAAAGGGGTCCTGCTCTGTACAAAAATGTTTGAACAAATTCTCAATTTTAATGCATTACTTTGTTATTCATGTTTGAAATGACCTTCAGGATTATAGATATTTTAATTTTTACAAAAACTAGAGCACTCTTAGTGACTATATGAAATTGCTTAAAAAAACAGTGATTATATTCACATAAAGGACTGTAAATTTTGAAATAAAACAGTGATTGATAAATCTAAAGGTCAAAACACTTCTACTGTTATAGAAAGCATTCACAAAAAATTTCAGCAAATTATTTTCAAAACTTTTTGAGCAATCACTGTCCCTGTCCGAGTTTTTCGAAAAAGCACATTTCTAGTAAAATGCATTTTAAAGTTTGACATCTTGTGTAAAGTTATGGTATCTTCTTTTATTAAAACACTGGTAGTGTTTGTTCTAGTGAATGGAAAATAAAAAGCTTGGTATTTTTATTAAGCTAATAAGATTGTCTATAAAATACAATCATTAAAAATTTTTGTCAATTTTTGAAAAAATCGCGATTTTAGGGTGGTTGGATACCTTAAAAAGAACTTGCATCAGTTAATTCAAAATGTATTCTAAAATGCTTTTTTATAGCTATGTTAATCCTTGCCAGATTTCAAGAATGGAAAGCCACACATTGCACATTATTAAATTTCTTTCAGTCTTTAAATTAATTTCTTGCCTCATTTACTACCAATGATAGTGGAGGAATATCTTTGTTATACAAAGCAGAAATCGATAAACAATAATTTTTAAATACATTTATAGTTATGAATTTAGCTGATTGTTTTATTTGGCATTGGCTCTCATCCAACGTATACTAGATTTCAACCAAAACTCTTGCATTTACCTTCATATATTTGTTTTACAAGTGCAGTAAGTGAATTAAAAATAAGATATTTGGTGCTCCCTTTCAATGAAAGAATCATGTTTGTAACTTTTGTGTAGCAATTCATTACAAGTGAAAAGGGGGATTTTTTTTTCTTGAACTTTAAATAATAATCCTGTTGAAAATAATTTATTTTAAAATATTATTAGCTTCACCCTAGAATGAAATATCAAGAAACAAGTTAAAAAATAAGTTTTTAAAGTGTAGAATTTGTTAATAACATTAAATAACACTATGTAGGTATAGGTAAAAAACGTTAAGTGCCTTTCCAAAAATTAATGCAATTTTTTTTAATACCCAATATGTATTATAAGTAAAAATACATCATTATTATTTTCAATTATGGTTTTTTAATTTGTGTTGAAATTTTAACCAAGTCTTATGAGACTGGTCTTAGATATTCAGCTATTCTTTACCTTTTCAATATGAAGTCCCAATGCTTGGTTCTTATATATATATATATATATAACATAATTCAAACTTATTTTTAAGAACAAAAATATATGGTATTTGCTCTTGTATTAACTGAATAAGATTTGAAATATTGAAAGAGTAACATTTGTTTTCTCTTTGACAAAGTCATTTATTAAGAATTATTAAATGATGTTTTTTTAATACTTTGTTTATACAGTTTAAAAATTTTTATTTATTATATCTATTTTAAACAGATTGCTTGATATAAGAATTATTTTAAATGTTTTGATGCAAATATGTGCCGATTCAAACCGTTTTGATTTTTACTCATGTAATATAATAAAAATTTTGTTGAAAGTTTAATTACTTATAAAATATTTTAGCTGTTTTTTTTTTTTTTTTTAGATCTATAAAATAAATATTTAAACAAGTTATGAAATGACAGCTATTTTCAAATCTAAAATAGGAAATTAAACTTTTGGTATTTTAAGTATTTCTACAGTAAAGAATGTGAGCTGCTAAAATGTTGATTAGAGGTTCTAGAAGCCTTTAAAATAGCATTTGATTTGAGATAAACATTTAATTAAAACTTAAATGCATCCTTTTTTTTTTAAATGTATCAATTTGTGTTCTTGACAAAAATTTACCATGTACTGTTAAAGAAAATCTTGTACAAAAAGTGAACAGTTTTTCACTGGCTGAAAAATTCTTTGTGGTACATTAAAATGTATTTATGAGAAGACTCTTTAAGCTTTATTTGGAAATTATCTGTGCTTCATTCACTTTCTTCATCACGATAATAAACAGAAAAATTTGTTTTATTTAGTAAGCGACAAACAGTGGCTTATTAAAAATAAACAGATGAAAGAAAAAAAGAGGAAGTATTGCATCAAAAGCATTTTTTAGTGACATTTTAATCTTATTGCTTCTTTAAATTACTCATCCAGTATTTTAAAACTGAAGAAGCAACTTTCGTAAATATTCCACTCACACACAATTTATTTTCTACACTAAAATTTGAAATTCTCAAAGTTTTATTTTTAAAGAACTGAATGACTTGATTAAAAAAATTAGATGTACTAATATTCCTCTCGAAATTTCATTTAAAGAAGAAGGAAAAGAATGACCAGCTCATAGAAACAAGGACAAATAGCCTACTTTTTAAACAAGTTGCTTTTACTTAATATTAAACTGGAACAAGACTTGAACATCTTCCCTGATTAAAAATTACCTCAATATTCCATTCAGGTTCACTAATAAATAATCATGTTTATTTATTTTTTGCAAAAACATTCAATGTAGTTTTTCTATTCTTATTTTGAAACAAAATATATTTTACATAGGGAAAAGAATAATTTATATTTTAAACTATTTTGATTAATAATATAATATGTGTTCTATTAGTTTTAAAGGAAACAAAATGTCTAGACAAAAAATCCTGTTTCTCTTCGTAAATTATCACAACATTGAATCTCTAATGTAGTAATAAGTTCAAAAATGTTAATATAGAAGTAAAATAGAATTGGAATCCATGAAATTTCTTTGAAAAAACTCATTAACCAGGTCTTAAACTGTTGAATGCAATCGATACGAATTTGTTTTATCTGAAATAAATACATGTACAATAACAGTAATTTTATTAAAATATATGCATTATTCCATGTGTTTACATACTACATCCAAGAAAGTCATATTAGATAATATGTAAGTAATTTTTTTTCTTCGTTTTGTGTATTTAAAAATATTCTGAGAAAGTCTTAAGTGAAGGGAAGTCTAATGTTGAACAGTAAATGAAAATAAGGTAGGTATGATCAATGATGACAAAACAAATGTGAAAGTAACCAAAAAATTTATTTAACATTTAAAAAAGATCGAAGCAGCCGAAGAATACAATCACACGAGGTAATTGCAGAAATTTTTTTGCATTAAATTTGGCACACAGAAGTTTAAAAAAAACATTTGGCACACAAAGTTGGTTTTAAATCAGTTTAAAAAAGAGGAAACACATTAATGCATAATACTTTGAACTTTATCTACCATTATTTTACAAAAAAACACTGTTTAAATGCAATACTTGGTCAAAAAAGGTAAAATGATGTATACTCATAAAAATAAAAAAACAAACAGATTTAATGAAAAAGAACAGACAACAATACAAGACACTTTCACCTGCAGTGTTACTTATTCATCAAATTCATAAGAGCATGATATTACAGAGAAGAATCCTTTTTTTCATGGTTTATAAGCAATCAAGAAAAGAACGGGAAATGTTCTTTCTTCTACAAATATGCAATATAGCTTCATATTACGATAAACATCTGATCCTGCAGATTACAAACCGATATACAGATCCTTTTTAAATAAAATACATAAAGTTTTTTTTATGTGCAAAGGCAATTGAAAAATGCAATCTATATGTACATCCAAATAACATTTGCATCAAAAATTAAGAAACTCACAAAACAAAGCTTATAAAATTTTTTAGTACACCTAATGTTTCTAATTTGGCAAGATTTGTATTGGTAAAGAATCAGAAATTGAAAAATTTCAACCTAAGCTTAGTGAGAAAACTTGAGGTTACGACTTATTCACCATTCTGAAATTTGTAGTGCTTTGGTTAAATTTTTCAACACACAATGGAGCAAAAGCATTGATTTTTTTTTTTAAGCATTTAATTTGAGCAATAGCAGTTCACATTAGTTCCAAATTTACTGATTCTTTTTTGGCTCACATGGATTTAGATTTAAATGATCACAATTGATTCTTAGAAACATGATGCTGATTAAGTATATTTGACCACTAGAAATTTTAGACAAGAAAAATTAGTGCTTGATTTACCCATGTTCAATATTTATATCAAAAGAATATGATCTAAATATTAATATCCAGCTACGATATATTGCACATATACACATATTGATACAATCAAGATATTGAAACAATTCCCCTTCCTAGATACAAATTGGCTAAGCTGAAAAGGGACAAAACAATTTTAAGCCATTGTAACATCAAAACCTACAAGTGAAGAAACAGGAGACACATATGGATAACAGTAGCATTAGAAGAGCAAAGAAAATGAAATGAGAAATCTTTTAATATGACTGATATCACAAGATAATTAAGTAGAGTATAGTTAATTGTTCAATAGCAATACAAAACCAAAGATAGTACTGCTGGGAGAAAAATTAATGTGAAAAAAATTTTCTCCTAGCATCCTTTCATTTAGGAATAATATTGAATAGGAATGTGATAAATGTACAAAATGTAATAATACTTGGTCGAAATAAAAACTGAATAATTTCTTTTAATACACTTATTTATCTTAAGAATTTTTCCAGGGAATATAACACATATAAAGAATTGTCTCACTTATCTCAAAATTTAAAGCATAACAAGTAACTGTGTATCTCATTAAAATTTTCGATAAAGTTACATTGTTGACACACACAAATATTTTAAATGGAAACTGAAGACTGAATACCGTAATGGGAAAAGGTAAAAAAGCATGACATCTAATGAAATTGTACACAAAATGGTTTTTAAATAATTAAAACTACATAATTCATAATAAAAAAAATCCCCTCGATTTTAAAAAGAGCAAAAGAAGGATAAAAGTCTATAAATATAAAAGCACAATATTACAAAAATCCTCTAAAGAGATCCTAGCAGACAGCTAACACTTCTACAAGTTTTGGCAAGTTGAAACTAGCTAGTGGAAGAAACCAAATGAAAACCAATATTTGTAATCATATAAAAATTGTGGGAAGGAGAGAATAAAATATCAATCAGAAGAGGGTCTGGAACCTTTAATCGTCTTCGTCGCCATAATCTGAAAATGCAAGGAATATTCATTAATACATAACAGAAATAAACTACTAATAGAATAGTCTATTTTTTATGTTTAAAGTTTGCAAGAACTGCCTCACAAAAAATGTTTTAAGTATACATTAATTTAACTCCTTCTTTGTCGGATTTTTTTACGGATTTCTGACCCACAAAGAATCTTTTTTTTTATTGAACAAAATTAATATATATTCTATCCTTAAGTGAAAATTGCAAATTAATTCAATCAGTAAGCAGTTTTTTACTTGTTTTATAGTTGGAAAAATGTGTGATATCCCATTCACTGATCTCCAGTTTTCCCTGCAATGCACCTAATTTTTAAATCTTAAAAAGTACATTGTGATAATATATATATTAATTCTACTGCTTTGCAGTGTTAAAGATAAATAACTACAAAAAAATATTTGGAATAATTTATTGGCAAATAGTACCATACCGTTAAAACAGCATTGCAATCTTCCTTGGACATCAAAGCGTAGAAATTACATATTTATCACAAAACCAAAATAACGTATTACATATATTTTACTTACTTTGTCAAACAAAATTTTTATAATAATCATAAAAAAATATCTTGAATCGTTTTTTATTTGAAATTTTAACACATATCACGATTTATTAGTGTTAGATTTCAGTGGGAAATATCACTGCGATAATTGTGAAGAAAGCAATACTAGTTGTGCCATTTCATAGAAATATTCAAAAATATCATGGAAATTAAAAAGATGTGAATTCAGTTTCAAGGATAAAGTTTTTCTTTGTGTCGCATGCCATGCAATGCTGACAAAACAGGCACAAAAACACCGAACGTATGGCATCCGATGCTGACAGAAAAGGGGTTAAGTATTACTTTTATCTAACTATAGTACTTTTTGAGCAATTTTTTTTCATGAAATGCTTGAATACATACAAATAATTAAAGAAAAAAAAATGGAAAAGTGCATTTTTAATTCAAAACAATTTACAGTTTTTGACTACTTAAAAATGAACATATTTATAAAAAATGAGGCCTCAAATTTGATAGTGAACTTGAGGTACTTATGTATTATAAAATCGCCCAATCACAAGATGTTGCCAAATAATGCAATCATTTCTGCACATGCTTCTTGACTCATTCAAAAGCTGGTTTCCAAACTGATAAAAGATTTTAAATTAAATACTTTATTTAAAATTTTTTTTGTTTGTTTGGTGGAGTGATTGTATATTTTTAAAAATACTCCACTGCATTCTTCTCTACAGAAGGTAAATCCAAATTTGAATAATTTTTTGCAACAAAATATGAGAATATTACAAATTAGAAACAAGGTTATTATTTTCAAGAATGTACAGGAATGGTTTTTCACTATTGGCTGCATATTGCAGCATTTTTTTTTTTTGACAAAACTAATCACTGGTGTAATATGCAAGTACCTAACTTTATTACTAAAAGCTAAATTTTATCAGCTAAGAAACATCTTCTGAATCAAGCAATACATAAAAGAAGGTAAAAAATGGGGGTAATACTAAACTTTTTTTAATAGCTATGAGATAATAAAATAAAAGTTTCCAGTACAAAAACCTATTGCAAATTAAACTAATACTAATAGAGAGGATTTTTGTATCTAAAAGAATACTTGATTTTAAGAGTTTAATATATATTAAGAAAACTTCCATGAGAACATAAAATTTTAATTTACCGACAAGATTAAAAATTTGAGTACAATTTTTTAATAAAGTCTTTATTCTCTGAATTTTTTAAAGCAATCATTTAGCCTGAATCATTAAGTAAGAAATACCATTAACTGTATAAATGTTCTCCCCATATGAGAAAAGAAAACCTTACATAAACATTTTTAATTCGTCAATGAAAAGATAAAATTAATAGTTTCTGAATCGAGAGAGAAAAGGTATTTTTTGAGAAGTATATCAAAGTGCATGTCCAAAGTTTCAAAATAAAATAAACATGCATTTGTGGATTAAGTATTCCCTCTACTTATACTTACACGTTCTACTTATTTTGATTTAGATGCTTTTAAAACAGAGCAAATAGACATTTTTTTTATTCTTTTAGTTTTCATACAAATTCATTCTAAATATTATTTGTACATTTTACTCTGTCTTTCACGCAACTTTTAATTACAAAAGTTGTAAAAATTGTTATTATTATTATTTTTTTGCAAAAGAGAATTAACTTCTATATGAATTTATGAATTCACTTCCACAAGGTCTTGTATGGTTTTTTTACAAGGTTACACAGCCATCAACTCAATTTTGTTTTTTTGTAATTAATCAAAGTTAACCCTAAAGATAATTCCTCTTACCAGGCACACCCTGCTTTCCCTTTCCACTTGGCTTGTGGCCCGACCCTTTATGACAGGGTTTGGTGATCTTCTTGTTGGCCTCACAGTTCTGAGCACTTCCATTCTTCAGCACCAGAACCTTTGTCTTTCGTCCAGTGGCTGGGTCGCAATCACTCCAGGCACCTTGCTTGTTGTATTTGCAAACTGCAATTGAAAGTCAAATATTATGAAACCTCAAAAACATTTTACTCTTTCTATAGCTGGAAAAAACACTTCAATTTAAAAAAAGGAATATTAATCAAAATTTTTCAAAATAGTTTATTATGAAAATTAACTATAAAATTTCAAATATATAATTCACATCTAGCAATTCTTGAAATAAACAATCCTTTCTTTAGTGAGTACCTACACTCAATACCTACATGCTTATACTTTAACTTTCACAAGCAGATAAAACACTTACTGGAAGCATAAAGAAAGTTTGAAAGCAAAATTCCTGTTTTACTATTTCTTCTTTCCAAGCACTACAGCTGATTACCAGCCAAGGCTGTCTCTGTCAGCTTACATCATCTTGATCTATTCCATGCCATATTCTACCACATCAGTTAACTCCCAAGTCCTTCAACCACTTTTCTACTTTATCCATTTACCTTGTTCTTGGTCTTTCTGTTTTCCTTCTGGAGATTGGAAAGTTATTTTCTTAACCGAATTTTCATCACTATATAGATTTGCATGTCTTAGCCACCTTATTTGAGAAGCCTTGATCACTTGGACTACATTGCGTTCTCTGAATTTTGACTGAAGTTCAAGCTTGTATTGTATAGTCTCCAGATTCTGTTTTCTCTAACTGCACCAAAATTTTTTCATAAGATTTTTCTCACAAAAATCATCAGTATCTCTTTGTCTTCTTAGTTAATTTTTCAGCATTCACTCCATATAAAATAATTGATCTCTCTCTAGTCTTATATAACTGTATTTTTTGTTTTGCTACTTTTGTATTTAGATTTAAACTGGTTTCGTAATCCATTATAACATCTGTTAGATTATGTTATAATGAATTACATTATTACTATTATTTATAATTGTGCCGAAGCATTTAAATTGAGTCACTTGTTCAAACACATATTCATTAATTTTCAGCAGTTGTAGATTTGAGATTCTGTTTGTTATTGCTTTATCAATTTAGTTTTTTTTCCATTGACTGTCAATCCTATGTTTTTTGCTGCTCTCTCAAGTGCACTGAAAGCCTCTACAATAGCTGCCTTGGTTCAACCCACAATATAAATACCATCTACAAATGCTAGCAGTTGTACAGATTTAACTAAAATTGTTTTCTAAGTTTGTACACCAGTACAAACCAGTTTGTATACCAGTACCAGTTTGTACAAGCTTGCCTTAAAACAGATGACACGACAGGAAGTCTCCTTGTTTCAGTTCCTTTTCAATATAGAGTGAATCTGATAATTCTGATCCCAATTTTACTCTACATTTTACGTGTTACTATTTACCTTCAACAAAATGAATGACCTCCATAAAAAATATTGTTGCCTTAATGTGGTTCCAACCAAATACAAGGTTAAATCAAACTCCAAATGCCATACAAGTAACAACTGAATACCTTTTTTACATTTCTTGGAGAGTGTCCTAGTAGGTTCACAGGAGGAGTCACTCTTGGGCTTCAGACTATCAGTACGAACTCTAGTGTTGGTGCGGTTCTCGCACTCGCTCCAATCACCCTTGTCATACTTGCAAGCTAATAAAAAGAGAACATTAAAAAATTCAAAATTTGTTTTATTAAATCAAAGCAATAATAATAATAACTGAATAATAGCTTGCTTCCTATGATTTCATATCCCTCCATTTCTTTCAACCCACCCTTTTATTAGCTAAAATACTCCAATGAGACATTGTTGTTATACAATCGAGAGTAACTAATGATAGGAAAAAAAAAAATGTAAACTTTTAAAGTTTTAGTTTATTCTTAGTTCCTAAAAATACTTATTTAGTTTTCAGTACAACACTAAAAAGTTCACAACACACACATTTCATCCCAGTCATCTCCCATAATTTCAAATAAGCATCCACACATTTTTTACCAAATTTTTTTAAATTAAACTCATTAAAATGTTTCATATACAAACATTTTTGATATTGATATTTTTAAGACATTATTAAATACTGCTACTTTAGTATTAATGTCACCGCAGCCGAATTAGCCCCTCGTGAATCACATCATTTTCTGATAAAATATGATAGTTTCTTTTTCTAATAAAACACATCAGAAATTTTTTGTTGGTTTGGTATCATGACATGGTTTGTACAACACAAATTTTGCTGTAGTGACATTGATATTTAAGTACCAAAATTTCTAAGAATATTGGTCCAAACTTAAAATGTTTTTGTATGAATATGTTCAACACATTATAATTCTCTTTAGTTGCAGATTTGATTTAATATGTTTTCTTCTTGAATAATTATAATACAAATTTCATTACTTCTTGAACACTTTCAAATGCTTACCCTTTTTGCACTTTCTTGTCATCACTTTAGTCTGTTCACAAGTAGAATCACCCTTTTTCAGAGTGAGTGTTTTCCTCTGCATATTAGAAGAGTCGCATTCACTCCAAGGACCTTTCTTATAACGGCACTCCCCATCTGAAAAGAATGTGGAAATATTCAAAGTGTGAACTAGTTTGTCTTATTCAACTGAAAAATTTTCTTTTGATATCAAGTGGAGTTATTTTTTTCTCATTACCATTCATACTACGAATATATTTTTTTTAAAAAAAACTCAATATTCTCAAACATTAAAATCAAAGACAACATGAAGATCTTCAACTTTAAATCACAAAAGATTGAAATGTGATCCTATATAAAGAAAAAATATTTTAAAAAATCCAAATTAAGAAAATTTGTAACAGACACAGAATTTTTTTTACTGATTTATCACTAAACAAAATATTAATCTGGACATGCTTTGTAACAACTATTTATTATCATTCAGCAAGACATTTAGGTCAAGCACAAGGAAGTAATTTTAAATATTTAATCCTTTCAAATAAAAAGTCAAATATTTAGAAACACTTCATATTCTGGAAGAAAAAGGAATCATCTTTAAATTTTAAAAATCTGAACATAAGTCAAGCTTTTATTACTTTCTTTTCCAATGGGCTGCATATTAGCAATTTAGCCTTTGAAGATACGGCAAGTCCCCAAATGTGACAGTCATTTAAGTGGTGGCATCTTGTTGCAGCTTTCGCTGCCAAATTTGGTCACTTGAATTAATTGAATTCCAATAATTACACAACATGTGTGCCTACAATTTTTACATCCGGAAAATCTATCAATTCCAGCCGGGATCGAACCTGCAACCTTTGGCTTATGAAGGGGCATGCTCAATGGCATAATGGAGAATGTAAGGCCCCCCCCTGCAAAGTCAGATTTTGAGCCCCAAGCCCAAATACGTACTTGGAGTCAGTCTTTGCCCCCCCAAAATGCGGGGGTTTAAATTATGCCACTGGGCATGCTACCTCTAAGTCACCAGAGCCGGTAAGCTCTCATTATTATAAATAAACAGTTCCCCAATTAGAAACATTTAATTTATCAGCCAGTTTTGTAAATGGCTTTTTTTTATAAAAAACAAAAAATTACCCTTTTTCTTGCTGTGTGCTCCCCTAGTGACTCTATACACAATTTCTTGATCATCTGTGTCATGGAAATCTTCTCCCTTATGATTAGCAACGGCCTCAATCACGAAGAAGGTGGACAGTAAAAAACACGCAACCAAATAAACCTTCATTTTCTGCCTATAACTGAAGAAAAAGATTCATTCCACAACAATTCATGAAAATTTTTATAATACACAGCTTTATAATAGCCATTAATACAAGATAGGGAAACAATTCTGCATTTAAAACTTTTCATTTACAACAGATACTTTTAAAATTTTTCACACTTTCAATATTAGGACTGAAATTTCATTTCTTCTGACATGTTCTTTCCTTTTTTACATATATTTCCATGTATTTAAGTGATGTAACAGCCTTAACAATATAATAATGGGCAATATCAGGAAAATCTTATAATCTGAAAATATATTCAGTTTTCTAGACAATATATTTAGTTTTTATCCAAATATTAATGCTTAAATATAAGCCTGTCGAAAAAATTTTGCCAAATCAAAAACTGTTGCCAAATGGCATGATACATAGCAAATGGTAAAAAAAAAACTTCCATTGCATGCTTGAATACAACCTTGTTTATAAACTTATTTTTTTTCTCACGATTTTGCAAACAATGTCTAATATTTAAGAGTAATTTTTAAAGAAAGGTAATGTAATTAAGTATTTCCAAAGTTATGGAGTCACTCAATTAAAGAAAGAGTATTAACAGGTGCAATATATCTATTTAGATAAAAACAGACAAGCTGCAATCTAAATTCTGGAGTTAACCTAATGTGTTAGGTGATTTATTTATAACTTGGGTACTTGCATATTAACATCACCAAAAAAAGCCAAATTTACACCACATGAATAACGCTAATTCATAAAAAGAAAAGAGAACAAGAAAAACAGATTCTTGTATGTTTTATTTGAAAAAAAAAAAAAAAATCCCGTTTTGGTAGAAAGTGGCAAGATTCACATGGTGTAAATTTGGATGCGGTGATGATAATATGCAAGCATCAAAATTTGTTTTTTGTTAAAGTAATTGAGAGTAAAATAATGCAAAGTAATTTAAATTCAGCTATTTATACAAATAACCTTTGTGAGTGGGGGGGGGGCTAATTCTTCACTAATTTATAGGTAAAAAATGCATAGATACAGAAATATTGAACCTACTTTTAAATTAAAAAAACCCATTAACTTAGAAATGAATTTAATTAAAAAGTTCTTAAAGAAATAATTTTGATCTAGGAAAACTTCCTAATTCTCAATCCTTTTTTTATGGTAAACATTAAAAATTGTTAAAAGAATTCTAATATTTTGAGATTTAAAATTTCTAAGTGACTAAAATTTATATATATAGATATTCCTTTTTTTAATGAATAATAAAATATTTATCTGCATAGAATATAAAAAGCACATTGTATAACATTTTCTTTTAGTGATTAATTGGCAAGTGATCACTTGTTTTTCAATGTGAAGGCAATATTACTATTAATACATATAAAAATAAACTCATAGATTAAAATTTTTTTTTAAAGTACATCAAACCTATTATTTTTAAATTTTTATTTTAAAAGCACTTTCATGGCTTCTTTAGTATGTCATTTGGAATACTTCAACAAATATTTCTAAACAAACACATCACAATCAAACCATTCTACAAAACAATTTTTGAAATAATTAAAAATATGCACAAAGCATAATTTGTTGATCCCCTTCGATAGGCACGTATAAATTCGGAAGCATACGATTATCCCAACCCAAAATAAAGTACAAATCAAAGATTATTTTGATTAATTCGGCGCAAAAATAATATTGCTATTTGAATCGGTATCAAGAATCTAATGCTAAATGATGAATGCTTTTTTTATTCCAAAATAATATGATGCACTAAAAAATTTGTTAACTCTTAGTGCCTTAAAGGAATGCTGTGAATATATGAACTTAAGCTGCAGTAAATCAATAATACGTTCCACAATATGTGTTATACTCATTGTGAAATTTCAAGCATTTATTCATTTTACAGATTATATCAGGAAATCTTAGTTAAAAGTTTAGATTTGAGAAATAAATCTACACAAATGCAGATGGTAGCCATTACATACTAAGGGATGCATGCAGCATTTTTCTAAGAAAAAAACGCATAAAGACGAATACTCACAAAATATGGCACCCGAAATGAACGAAAAAGAATCTAGGAATGCGGCGAAGAATGTGATGCGGGGATGCGAGTGATAATGCAGAGGAAAATATTTATCACAACAAAAAGTAGAAGTGATAGTGAAACGAGAACCGGAGAAATCTGGTTTGAACCAGAGTAGAAACGTTCACCGACCGAGTGTAATGACCAGACAAAGTCGATCTTCAGCTCTGTGTAAACAAAGAAGGGTGATAGTTACTGAACATCCCGCAAGAGGAAGCACCTATTGGATATTTCTCATCGCAAATAATTCTTGAGCTTTCATCACACACTGTTGTTTGTGAGATAAGCATCGAATAAAAAGGTAATTTTACTAATAGGAATTATATTCTGAAGCACTGGCGTAGTAGTTCTGAGTGGGCCCCGTATCAAAATTTCTTGCACACCCGTTTGGGGGCCCCTTAATATATTTACAAATTTTCTTCGCATACGTTGGGGCCCCGTATCATTGATACGGTGGTAGCTACGCCTTTGTGCTGAAGGGAATTTTTCCAGTTGTGTGTTGCAAGATTTAAGGGATTCTTATTGGTTCTGTAGATGTGCTAAAGTCATTTGCAACGTATTTTATGTTTTCCCTCAGTTTCGCACAGAGTATTTAGTAGGTTAAAATCAAACACCAACGCATAATAATTATAAATAAATAAACTAATGTACCAAGATTGCTATATCTGAATAGAATGTATTGTGAAAAAGGAGAAGACTGGCCCAGTCTCAAAGTATTAAAATAAAAGACAAAGCTTAAAATGAACGTTTTAAAGTGAAGATAGATAATAAAAAGAATTGTTTCAACTGCAAATTGAAATTTTCAAGCGATAGAGAGAGAGAGAAGGAAAACTGATGTTATTCGTAGAATCTAATCCTCAAACTGACATATTGCTTGAATAAATGAGTAGTCAATGTAAATTGAAACTCAACTGTGCATTTTTGTTTTGTCCAATAAGTTAGTTCTCAAAACTTTTCCACCTAGCCAACTATACATTGCATATGATTGTTCGTCGCATAACGCAATTTCCCCGACTATAAGTAGTAATTTACATACAGGGTAAAATCTTTATTCTGAAATTTTTGATATTCTTTTAAGGTTTTGGCAATGCAGCTGCTTTCACAACCGACAGGAAACAGGGGACTTTGAAAATAATGTTGATTGATCAGGCTGTCTAACGAAATTCTTCTTTATGAAGCTCCCTTCCCATGAGTCTCAATCTCCTTCTGTCTATCAATTCTCCTGAATTTTTTTCTTTCTTTCTAAAGTAGTCCCCTTTTATTGGGTGCTACCATAAAATGTCATTTGAGGAATTCAGTACTTTTGAAACAGCCGTAATGTTGTAGTTTAGAATTTCACAGACGGTAGTTAAACTGACGATTCTGATAGCATATTTATTAATTAAGAAAAGAAATAGTGCCGTGTAAAGCTTCTAATTTCAAATGAAAACAAAAGCAACCCAATTTCACATTTTGAGAGTAAAAAGTTCATTAGAAATACACCCTCATCAACAGATATCAGCCTTAAGTAAATCACAAGCATTATGCGTAATGATTCCCACGATTCTGGAAATTGTAAAATGCCCTCCTCACCCTCACCCCCCCCCACAAAATTAAAATTCTTAAAAATTTTAATCTTTGTTTGAAATGTTTTATATAAGTCTTCCTCATAAATAAACAATGTGGTATAAATAAGATTCCATGCTTTAAATGCTGACGTCAAAATCATTTAATAGAAAGCCCAGAGAATATCAAAACTAACAGTACTGAAATAAATTCTAACCAAATTGATTCATTTTGTGATTCTAAAAAAAAACGGGAACATGTAATTCTGTTACAAATAGTTCTATTTTACAAAATTTAGCAAAGGGCAAAAGTCAATCAATTACAGTCACTCAAATACCTATTGATATGAGGTTGTAGCTCGA